>CDEZ01022260.1:0-14558 GCA_000826365.1 Acanthamoeba royreba | reverse complement strand
AAACTGGTACCGGCAGGGCTCGGAGGCATAACACGAGCAGTCTGGCCGTATGACCCTCCAGCGGCAGGGCCAGGAACGGGCCTTGCAGGCTGTGCCGAACCTGCGGTTACGCTAGACGCACCACCAGCCTGCTCTGACTTGACGGCCTCGGTTTGGAAAGGAACACCTCCAGCCTGCCCATTTTTGTTTTGTTTTGTTTTGTTTTTTGTTTTGAAGATGAGGGAGGGTAACGCTTTGGACTAGCAGAGTGTTTCCGTACTTGTTGATTAAGAGCGGTAGCAACCCTGTGCAACAGTACGGCGCTCTCGGACGTCTGGAACTTCTAATTTCATACAACCAGTAAGCATATAAATAAGAGCACAGAAGTTGAACAAGAAAGGCGACGTACAGGGTCGCTAACTTGCGATAGGTAGCTCATGGCAGTCTGAAGCCGGCCTTGCGAGGCAAGAGCCTCGGCATACCGGGCATACTTGCTGGCGAGCATATCCGACATGTCATTGTAGTCAATAGCACGCCGGAAGACGGAGACCTTCTCCAGCACTTGCAACAGGGACTCAACACTCTCGCCCCTGAATAAATGAACATACAGCATCTTTAAGCTACACGTTCAATCCACAACCTGGCAAATAATGTACTCTTTGCTCGATGCTGAGATCCAGGCGTTGACAGCCTTGTCTATGTTGCCGGCACAGATGTAGCAAAGGACGGCGGAAGTCGTGTCACCGGCGAGTTCCAAGCGGTTGGCGAGGAAATCTGTCATCAAACATTGGATTAAACTTCAAGGCGCGCGCAGAAGAAAGAAGGAATACAAACCGCAGAGTACAGGGAATTCATCGCTCTTAGCGTAAGTGCACAGAATGGCAAGGGTGCTCTTCCACGAGCTCAGCTCGGTCTGGGCTACCAATGTCTGGAGCTCATTCTTAACGATCGAGGAAATGAGCTGCACGCACAGAAAACTTTCTCCTCAGGAATTGTCATGCGGCAGCTTCGTTGACGTAATGAGTTGATTACCTTCATGAAAGGCAACTCGTGGCGTGCAAAGTAGCTCTCTTGTGTTTTGGCCCAGAGATCGGGGCCGCCACAAGCTGCGAGCACTAAAGCGTCGGCCTACCAGAAAGCGGAGCAACGTCAGTCGGAACGTCCACCTTAGTTCAACGACTCCTAAGTGCGTACCGTCCGCCCAATTCTCATGCAGCAGTTGACGGCAGTCTCGAAATTGCCGACAATGAGGGCACGCGTGATAATATTCTCGGGAGTATCCTCGTCAAGATTGAACTTGATGGTAGCCTTCGTTGTGGGAATGGACAGCAGAGGGGTCTTTGCAGCTGCAGGTGCGGCAGTGCTCTCCACCACTGCAGGTGAACCAATGAGATGCGCATGCACTAGATAAAGCGCCCCAGGGCGGCTGTGGGTACGTACCGGGAGGATGAGCCTTCAAGTTGGCCGCAATCTGAGCGAAGGGGTCATCGGCAACGGGCTGATTGCCTATGGCTGCGAAGGGGTCGCCTCCCTCAGATGGCGGTGGAGCGCCGAACATGTCGAATGTAGAATCGGCGGGCACTCCTCCCGAAGTGGGGCCAAAGAGGTTGGCTACGTCCTCTCCGTCTTTCGTTGCTGGATGATTCGCTACATTAGAGAAATATGGTTTCAGACAACTCAGCTCAGGAGCAAAAATACCGGTGGGAGGACTGCTGAAGAGGGCAGAAGCATCCTCATCTTCCTTCTTCACTTCTTCAGCAGTAGGCTCTGCTTCGGTGGCCTTTTCCGTCTGTGGTGAGGCGGGCTTGGCCTCCTCCTCGCTCTCCTCTTCTTTGAAGTGCTCTGCCTCCTTGTCCTCGGGCAGCCGTGAGATAAACTGCGTCGGAAAATCAAATCAAATAAAAATAGTGAGCAGGTACTCTCTGGCGCCAAGAGGTCTTGAACTATTTCTTAAATATCCAAGTCAGACGGAAGAAAAAGAGTTCTCGATCACAGTAGTTCAGTGAGATTCCCACTTCAACATTTCATCATGCATGGAAGATCAACTAAAAATAGTGAGGGTGAACAGGTATGTACCTCCAGCACTTTCTCGTTGGTTTCCTCAGGCCCAAAGCCGAGGTAAGACAGGAGCTTTGTGCGCGCACTCTGGCCAGGCATTACAATAACAGTTTGAGAAAGGTTTTCAAATAATCAAATAACAAAAGAATCTACGAACCGATTCGAAAAGAACGCTCAAGAGGCTCCATTCTGCGCGCTCCTGTTCGCTGGTGCTCTTCTCCTTTTTCTCTTCACAGAAGGCCTTGCAGTCGTTGCTCTTCAAAGCATCCTCGAGCCTCTGTGCTCTATCTACGAAGTCCTGGTCCGTGACGATGGTGCGCACCTGCACAATTCGTGAAAGATAGGTTAGGGGGCCAGTGTGACAGTAAAGGACACGTGATTGTAGAAGGAACAAATTGTAGAGTATCAGATAGAAGTCATATGTTCTCGATCACAGCGATTCAGTGAGATTCCCACTTCAAAAGTTCATCATTTTGGTGCTATTGCGGTACAATAATAAAAGTCATAGAGAGCGCTGAGTACCTTGACCGTTTTAGGGCCCTCGGCCTTATTGGTAAAGGAGACCAACTTGCCACCGAATCCAAACGAAGCTCCTGCGGGACGCTGTGAAGAACTTATATCAGTAACGAGCTCGTTCAGTATTGGCTCAGTATAGGCTCAGTTTGCTCTTGCGGAGTAATCATCAGAGAGAAGATTAGGCTTAAATCATTGGGACATCCAAAGATGACCTCATGGAATTTGGAACAGTAATTTTCATCATTAACCAGCAACTGCAAAAGGATGATCTCAGAGGGTACATGCCTTAAGCCATTTGGGCGGCGCGGAGAGGTCCACATTCTTTAATGCTCCTCGAGAAGGGACAGCCTGTTTTGTGGCATCGTGAGCAGATGATACGTAATCTATTGTGAACAATAGATACGTACCTTCGGCGTAGGATCGTGGAGCGAGAAGACCTTAACCTGGCCCTCCATTGAGCATGTGGCGAGGACAGCGGGCACGCAAGGTGACCACTCGACCTGTGAGTTCCAGCTGTTGGTGGTTTCGACCTGGCATCTAATCTTGGCGGTCTCGGTGTTCCAACAGAACACCTCATTGCCCTTGCCGCACGAGAGCAGCAAGCTCGTATCCATAGCCGACCACGATAGCGACCAGATACCCTTGGTGTGGCCTTCAAGATACTGCATAATACGGATTATGTGAATCAGAGGATTTTCTTCCTTGTGCACGATCGTGTAGTAAAAAAACGAACCTTGGTGGGGGAGAAAGTGTTCCTCAAGTCCCACAGTTGAATAACGGGCGAGGAATCATCCTCGGACGCCGTGGCCAGCTGAGTGGCCTCAGCCGGATTCCACACCATAGCGCGGCATCTCGACTTTTTGTTGGGATCGCTGAATGTGAGGAGCGGTCGCTTGGCACGCAGATCCCACACGGCAGTGATGCCATTAAAAGCCGAAGCTGCCAAAATGTAGTGCACTTTCTTGTTCCATTCCACGCAAGTGATATCGCTTTGCGTGCCCACTTTAGCACCTGGAGTGTAGGTCTTGGGCGTGGTCGGGTTGGCTACATCCCAGATGTACAGCTAAGGACGACACACGCGTGATATCAGTGAGCGTCCGAACTCTCGACGTGGCAAAATGCGGTGGGACTTGGGGTTTATGGGGTACCTCAGCGTTGGGACCGCCGGACACAAGAAGGTTGGGCTGGTTAGGGTTGAAATCAAGCGACTGCACCGGCCCGCTATGCTTGTCTGTGGCCGAAAGGAGTGAGGACGCTTCACCCTGCCTGCACGCGTACACACGGTTGCGATAATTAATTTCAAATGGCCTTTCGCAGATGAAGTGAAGGAACAATTTCAGTGGTTGTGTAGAGGTCCAGCTGTGGTACCTGTGGCCCATGATGACGGAGGGATTCCAGATGGAGACCGACCCATTGGTCATGGCACCAGCGATGATGCCGTGCTCATAGGGCCCACCAGCGATGCCAGCACCCCATTTGAGCGCATGCAGCTTCTCGGGAGCCTCAGTCGACCCGAGGATGGGCATGAAGATGTCCTGCGCATCCGCCGTGGTGAGAGACGCGATCTCGACCTCCGTGTTGGTCCCGAAATCGCCGACGGTGCCTGCGGCGGTGCCCAGCGCCAAGTAGTTGGGGTAGGCCGCCGAGGGGCTCCAGGCCACCACCGCATTCCGCTTCAATTGTTTCAGCATCTCGCTTGTTTGTGTCTTGTACTGTAGTTCGAATTAATGTCTTCTAAAAAATTGATCTCAACGCTGCCCCTGCGGATCGAGTGAGTCTCACGAATTGCCCCAAGACTCGCGTTGTTCTCGCTCGACGTGATCGTGCACTCCTATTTCCTCTCTTAATGAGATGTGGGGCTACACGCGATTCACAAAAATGATAAAAAGAATGATTAAAAAGTGAGACCGGTATGCCCCAGTTTTACAACACGGTGCACGGAGGTGAGGGACACGTACGCAGTGCGCTCCTGTGTGATCTCTCTCTCGCGACAGGGATCGGTAGCGCAAGGAGATTGTGATGATAATGATTATGTCTATGGGGTAACGTACGCCAGCAGGAGAGACCACGTCGCGAAAGCCACCACGTCACGGTACTGCCGACACCAAAAGGGACAAATACGAAACCATCACCGGTAATTGACTGGATAACTTGAATGAGTTTTCTACGAAATAAATAAAAGAAAACATTTTCCTCTACATTTTCACTCTGCGCGTCAGCAGAGTTCGTACTCGTTGTTGGGATTGGGGTACGTAGGGCACTGGTATCCGTCAGTCTCGGGTGGCGTAGGGAAGAACCATACAAGCAAAGATGAGCCTAGAACCTGCTGAAGATTGGCCTTGGGTCCAAGGTCATATCTAGATCTTAGTCTCTGCATGATGGGGGGAAATGTTAGACCGGTCCGATATTCCAGACCCAGCCGCGGTACCTTCTGCTGGCGACCTCGCCTGTACCATCTTGTGCGCATTGACATGCGTTCGATTGTAGTAGAGTTGGAGATAATGAGGGAGAGCATATTGAATCCCATGCCTGTAGAGAGAGTTACAGAGCTAGTTATTGATAAATTCTTACAAGAAGGGAATTTACCAGCGAGGTTGAGGGTGAATGCGAATCCAATCCACAATATGATCCCTAAAAAAAGACAATGGTATGAGAGGAAGTGCAGGCAAATGAATAAGAGGTCACGTACCCATTACCACGCCATTGGTCCAGAGCTCGTTTGATGTGTACTTGTCACTCTGCGAGAGCGCCAGTCAGCAACAACTCGTCTCGGATGTGCAGATGGATGTACGTTTTGTATCATATCAAAGGCGCGGAAGCCGAACATAGTAAGATACACGCTACCCAAACACGCTCCGTAAACGAGGAAGAGAAAGAAGTATTTGAGATTATTGTGGCCCACACCTACATGCAACGTATGGTAAGCAAGCAAATTCTTAATCCAAGGAAGGGAAGCTTACAGTTGTTTACCCACGGGCAATGGTGGTCCATACGGAGCACACATCGGCCGCAGTGGCGGCAGTGATGCGCTCGAGGCGGTCGGTAGGCCGAGCAGCGTTGGCAGAAGTTTGTATCCTCTACTATCTCGATGTTTCGCCCTTTCTTATCCTTTCGTTTCCGCTCCTTAGCGAGTTGAGCAGTCTCTTGCTACATGGATTGCGTGTTAGATTATCTTGGTACGAAGTAAGGAGGAGCAATACGAACATCACTTTCATCCTCACTTGAGGGTGCTTCTGACTCAGAAGTTTCGTTCTCATCAAGAACGCGTTCCTTATCCTTGGAATGAGCAGATACGGATGGCGCGGTGGTGTTGTTGCCCTCCCCGCTGATCTCCTGCATCTCTATGTCCTCACCTGCTTCATTCTCAAGGCTCTGCCGTCGATCGTCCCCGAGAAATGGCACCGTGCCCTCTTCCATCTCCGGAGGAAGCTGCATCAAGCGAGGCTCTGAGTTAGTGAGACGCCACGCAGCACGCTACTTGGGCACACTTACGTAGCCGGGCTTGACGTAACCAGGGTCGGTGCGGATGGCACAGTAGTAGCAGTAGAGGCACATCGCCACCAGGTAGTGGAAGAAGACCAGGGTGACGATGTGGAAGGTACTCTGGCCCGTGTACATCATGTAGGGGATGAACACGTAGTGCCAGATGGACCAGTACGCCACCGCGCAAAAGGTCCACACGAACGTGACGCACAAGGGGCCTACCAATCGAAAGCATCTTTGCTCGGCCTCCTGCCGCTGCCTTGCCGTTAACCGCATCTCGCCTGGGTTTTTGCATTAGCCAGACGTCAATATTTGTTATGCTTAATTCTTGCAAAAAAGAATGCAACATCAAATGAATGCAAACTCTGAACAGACCACCTTATGGAATAAATTTAAAATATTCTATATTTAAAGAAAATTGGGGTGGGCACCGTGAGGGACGTCACGACTGCAGCGTAAGAGAGAAACGTAGGCCGAAGAATGTAAATTTCAACTTTCCGAATTTCTTTTGGTGTTTCGTAAACAATTTGAAAGCAAATTGAAACGTCGGTAGCATCCGAATCTGCAGGAAACCTGTCCCTCAACTACAGAGAAAAACAAGAGATCTCGGGTTGAAGAAGCATAGATGGTGTCTTGTTGGAAGGGATCACGATACAGTGCGCATGGCTTGCTCTAGACTGGCGGGGAATTCATTCCAGCATTCCTTGCTGCAGAAGCAGAGGAACACTGGTTCACCTCGCACTGCGACTTGTGGGGGCTTGTTGGTTGCGTTCCCCTTAGCTTGATCTTCGCCAGGCCGCTCCTCCGCTTCCTTACTGGTCTGAGAAGCGTCTTCACCCTCCGTCCGGCCTTCCCCGTCCTCTCCTTCACCGTTCTTAGCGGAAGTTCGCTGGATGGCGCGCTGGTAGTAAGCACGCCGCGTGCGGCCTTCTCCATAGAACTCTTTCTTGCAACCGAATCGTTCGCACACTCGCTTTTCTGTATGCAATCGTTCGCGCACCTCAGCTGGCAGTCGTTGCATGACCTCCTTCTCGAACTCGCTCTTTTCCTCGTAAGCACTATCTTCTAGTTCCAAACTCTCGCTTTCTCCAACGCTTCCACCTTGAAGTTGCCTTTTTTGCTTCTTCTTCTGTTCAATCTTGTTGAGGACGTCCTCTTCGAGCATACGGTTTACTCGTGCGCAGCATAGCTGAAAAAGGGTAGGAGCAACATAGCACTGCTCGCTACGTTCCACGAACTCATTGTCCAGCAGATGATAGAGGAGCTGAATGCCCATGCTATCGCCCATGAGTGCGCATCGTTTGTAGCAATCGAATGCCTTCCCTAGATTCTTCTCGATTCGTGCTGCGTCGAGGGGCGAGGTAGATCCTGTAACAATTGCCCTGTCATTTGGGTACCTAGTGAAAATGTTGGGAAGAGCTGACGTACCAGTCGTCTCAGCAAGTCCAAAATGGTAGAGGTAGCCAAGTCGAATCAGTGCGCTGCTGTGACCCTGTTTACCTGACTGACCGTACAATTCTAGAGCCTTATCTATGTCCACATCAACACCCAGCCCTAGCACAAACAAAATAGTTCAGATCTAGCAGCAGGCGAAAAGAGTCTTAATCGGCTACCGTGTAAGTAACACCCGGCAAGAGAGAATAATCCATCAGGATCACCCTGCTCGGCAGCTTGTCGGTAGAGTTCCACCGCCTTTTTCTTATCTTGAACTTTCCCTACCCGAACAGTTTTGATCAGAAATGTCACCAAAGCGTTAGTGGGCGAAGGCACTTACCCTTGCCTTCCATGTAGCAGTCCCCAAGTGTGACCAGAGCGGCGTAGTAGCCGAATGAGGCAGCTTTTTCGAACATCGTCATAGCCTATCAATGCGCCTGTTAGCAGTTGGACAATAAGGACGGAGGGCACATTGGAACGGTTACCTTGTCACTATCACGAGGAACTCCTTCTCCATTCTCATAGCAGACACCCATGTTGTAGAGTGCGCGGTAGTAGCCACCGTCAGCAGCCTTCTTGTAGAGTTCGATAGCCTTGGTGAAGTCCGCATCCACACCCCAGCCGTTTTCGTAGCATCTGTCGAATATATCACGACGTATATAAAATCCCACACACCCGGACACGTCACGATCATCAGCGCAGAGCCTGCAATCGGAGCTGCAGGAAGCACTCGGAGAACGAATGAGGACACGCACACAGCGAGGCCGTTCTGCGCCAATGAGTATCCCTGATCGGCAGCCTTCTGCAGGTAGTGCGCGGACTTCTTCATATCCTTGGCCACCCCACGCGCGTACCGATAGCTGAACCCACCAACCAAACACAGGAGTCAGTGTCCCCGTTAGCACATATTTTTATTGGCTATATTTTAATTATTTTTTATGTGAAATAAATATTTTAAAAAAACTTAGAGGGTGTGTACCAGCGGGCGAGGTTGGTGAGAGCGATAGGGTGGTTGAGGGAAGCCTGGTGGCGGTAGATCTTGATGGCGCGCTGCCAGTCGATCATGCAGGAGGTGTCCCCCGAGTCGAGGTAGACGGTGTCGGATGGCGTGGCGCATCGGCACGCGCTCAGGTCCCACACGGCACCCGGGTGTCCGTGACGTGCGGCCTCGCGGAGGAGCAGGAGGCCGCGTGTGGGGTCGCGCCGCCCGCGCTCGCCGACGAGGTACTTACCGGCCTGGTCGTACATGCTCTCCACTTCCATCGACGGCAGCTGCCACATCGTCGCGGCCGTCGTGGTGGTCGTGCTCGTTGTTGCTGGGGCTGCCGATGCAGGTGAAGATGAAGGTGGCAAATGCTTGTTAACATCCGCCCCACTTGGTCCTCCACTTCCAGCCGCCCCGCGCTTCATAGATCATCAAAATGAAGGGTTGGTCCTCCTCTGCAGGGTAACAAGGAGAAGATGGAAGGACCTCCAGAGTCAGCCAAGCTTGCACAAGTGGTGTCCTTGCACAACTACTCGAAATTCCAATCGACGTGCAGAAGCCGAGGAAACCAAAGCGAAAACGAAACGAAATTCGAAGAAAAAGAAATGCACAGGAAACGAAAGGAAAAGCCAGAACAGGAGGGACAAGCAGAGATGAACACACAGCCACAGCAGCAGCCGCAGTACATCGATGGCAAGCGGGTAATCTCCGAAGCTGGCCGGAGACGCTCTTCGTTGATGATCGCTTCATTGACTGCCATCCTCTCCTCGTCCTATTTCCTTTACTTGCAGTGTACGCCCAGAAGTGCGCGCTGGTGGCAGCTGCTGTCTGTGTGCTAACATGTCTGCTAAATACAACAGACAAGCGAGAGCAGCGCCAGGCGGCCATTGAAAAAGTGACAAATGAGCCACCATCATCATCCGTGCAGGAGGAATCTCAGTGAATGGACGAGGATGAGCTGACGCAGGATCAGTTGTACACAATTCTGTTCATGAGCTAATCTCACTTATCCCACACGATGGGAGGAAACAGCTTGTCCTCGACCTCCGTTGAGAAAGTCGATTCGCCTCGCCACTGCACCTCCAACTCTCGCAACTGCTGTAGATACAACTTGTGCGGGTACACGATAGGTCTCCTGCTCATCCACAAAAATTGTGTGAACGAGACGCAGACATATTCAAGCTGGGCGCCCTCCTACCTCTCCTGTACAAGTGATGCGGCTTCAGCAAGACTCATGTTCTCGTACCTCATCAGGTATGCCAAAACCTGAGAGTAATCATCGAGCACTCAGCTCATGTAAATTAAACATGTCTGGATAGGATTGATACCACTGTTGGTGACCGGTTCACGCCCACCTGGCAGTGAACGAGCACTTTTTCTCCCTGCTCCTTCATCCGCTCTGTCCCACACAGATGATCCCCATGTGAGGCTGATGCACATTCGTAACACTGACCCTAGGCACCCCGTACGGAGGAAGGAGAGGCAGGGCACGAGCTTCTTTTCGAGCTTGTCCGTCCCGTAGTCACTCATCGGCACGATCTCGAACCGGTCACTTGGGATGTCGCTCGGGTAGCGTCCGCCCACCACGTTCAACACACCCGTTATCCCTGTATCGCGCAGCGCGATATAATCAGTTTATTTATTTATTTTAATAATTCAGAAAAATCAAAAAATAAAAGAAAATGGACATAAATGCACACAAGTAGTGGGGTGACTGCCGCACCAAGTTCAGCAAGGGCGGCGCGGTCGAAGTAGTGGTACTTGGATCCGAGATAGAGCCAAGGCAGAATCTGGGAGGGCACCGACTTATTGAAGGTGGCTGGCGGTCCTCCGCCGGTAGCAGCTAAGACGGCGACACCTGGGGCACCATCATCAGCCTCGGCCTTCATCTCTTCTCCACTACACGTTTTTATTTTTTATAATTTTTAATTTTCTTTCCGAAACCGTTTGGAGAATTGCAAAAAGATTGCAGAGCAGAGACTGCCTTCAAACGAAGGAGTAGTGAGTCGGGAAGAAGAAGGGCGACGATGCGTTACGTATGAGCACCACGGGCGGCCTGGTGGAAGATGAAGCGAGCATCTCTGTTGATGCAACGAAGCCGAGTGCCGAACCGCGTCCGCGAATGTAGCTGTATTCGCCCGTTGTAACAAAGCCCACAACTTCTCGCTCGCCCTGGATCGCTGCGTGAGTTCTCGCAGTGGCATCAAGTGAGATTCTCAGCATGGTACGTACATCATCATGAAGACTGGCAATCGGCCCCTTTTCGTCATCGGTGAAGAATTCATCAAGTTGCTCCTCACTAAGTGAGGGTGCAGGAACGTGCTTATGTTTCCGCGAGAGCTGAGAGCGAGAGCGATAAAGTTCAAGGTCGCTGTCGGTTGGAAGGCAGATCAGTGCATTGTACTGTGGTACACCGCGGTCGACCATCTTCAACGAGATGCACGAAAGAGCCGGAAGAATCCCGGAGGAAGGGGAGATGATCGCTGCTGACTTGTAGACGTGCCGAGACCGCGCCACGAAGAAGGGACGAGGGGCGAAGACATGCTGATCATCTGAGGATAGATCGCTCTTCTCGGAATTGGTGGTCTGTTTCTCTTCTGATGGTGTATCAGTGCTTTCCATTTCGTCTGGAATATGATCTGGTTCAGGTTCCTCCGCTTCAAGAGGCATCTTATCCTTTGCCTTCTCTTCTAGATTCTCGGTCTTGTCATCACCTTCGTCCTCATCTGATGCTTCATCTTCACCAGTAAGCTCATCTGGAATGGGAAGCCCCAGAAGCGAATAAAAATCGGGGAAGAAGGGAGACTCCACAGCCAGCTTATCGTAGTTGGGCCGCTTTGCTGTAGACAAATGAAGCAAGATGTCAGCAAATGTGATCCTACAACATACAGAAATCCGATACAGACCAGGCGGCTTCTTAAAGAACGTTTCCATGAGTTCCTGTGCGTGAGCTTGAATGTATTCGTGGTAGGCGTTGGTGTCGGGATAATCTTCTGGGAAATGCGGCTGCGCTTGCTCGCTGGCTTGCTTCCTATGCTCCCGCAATCCTGCAGACAAGCTGTGGATAAGACTCATGGTCTGGTATGATTATGAGAACTCCATACCTATGGAACGAGCACCAGCGTAGATAAACGATTTCCAGAAGGGCACGGCCCACCGCGCGGGCAGGATAACATCCCAACCAGCACCGTAACCTCTCTTCAAGCCTGGCGGTCGCTGTACTAAGAGTATGGGCACCCGTGCAAACTGCAAAGGGAGCAGATGATCAGATCAAGAACCAGTGCTTCACAGCAAGAGCATTCGTGCATCGTCTTGAATCATGGCATCAGCTCCAACCGAATCAGATGTCGTGGGAAACACAGGTTGCGCCTTTTTCCTTTTCACTAACTCGGCGTCAGAGTAGAAGCCCTTCCGTAAACGCTCACGTGTGGCCTTGTCCCAGAGTAGAGATTGGACAGCTCCAGTAGGCCATTCGCCAACAAGAGCTTGATTGATTCTTAAGTCCTGTTACGTACTTCATTTAGCCTTGATCGAGTTTAACCGTATGCTTTGTAAAGCGAGAACATACCTCTTGGGCTAGCTCGGTCGGGCTAGGCTTAGTTTGGTCACGAGCGCGCATGGTCTTATTGATGGATAGCGGCGGGAATGTAATACGAGGATCATCCACGTTAACTGCTAACACAGCACCGGATGGTAAGGAAGCCGGTGTGCGGAGCTGTGCAAGTGCTCTCCAGATCTTGGCCGATGCGTTCTCTTCAGTATCCTTGGACTCGCTTGGCGCCAATCGTAGTACAGAAGTGAGGATGGTGTGGCTGTGTGGTCCGGTAAGCTCGAAGCGCACTAACTCGTCTTTGAGTGATGTTACAGTCACTGCAGGTTTGTGTACGTAAGAGCTGAACACTCAGGCCTGGCCGCGCAGATAATTACCTGTGTACGCAGCTGAGATCTGGTTGAAGGCCTGCAGCAACTCTGCAGATGCCGAAGGGTGAACCCACACCCAGAGCTGGCGGCTGTTAACCGCATCTGACACGGCATCTACGGGACGCCAAAGCAGGTCGACGGGTGCGATAGCACCCATTGGGAAAGCCATAGGGTGATGGACCATAAGCTTGCCTTGAAGTGGCGTTAGTAAAAGAAGAGGACAGTAGAGGTAGTATGACTTACCGGCACGTTTGCCATATAAGTAAGGCCTGGAAGATATGAGAAATGGATCAGCAGGGTCGACCATTGCTCTGAGGAGATTGAGGATATTCTGCTCTTGACCGGACAGCTCGATGCACGTGAAATAGGAGGCGTCGTGGATGGCGCACAAATGCGCTGAAGCCCTATAGCATGCCCTAACGCTTCTATCACTGGGATGCAGAGCCTAGCACAATGGTGGTGTGTAAGTAAGAATGAATCAAGTGGCTGCCACAGCAAAATCGGGCATGTACGATCTTATATCCCCAAAGATTGACCATCTTGAACCGCTTCGCGTGCCATATGTGAGTTTCAAGCCACACGAAAGTTCTTTGCCTTCTCTCATAATCACGCAGTAGATACCCAGGTCGCCTGTTTGTAGTGGATGGTGAGCGTCTTTCGCATCAGTGATGCGTTACGAACCGTTTGTTCTTCCGGTGCCGTTTCAAGGTTGTACTGCCTTTTGGGGGAGCCGCACTCATCTGATTACAGTTCGAGGTGAGTAGAATTAATCAAGTGTGCATTCACTCCAAAGGCAATCAATGCCATCAAGGCACGCCACCTCATTCATGGCCTGTAATCGCAATCGCACTGGCATTCGCTTGATGTTGTGGCTCATTGCCCGACGTCTCAGATGGCGCGGTAGCGTCTGGAACGCCCGCTTGCTGCCCGACGTGGTGCTGTTTCACAGTTGAAAAGTGCTCAGCCGACCTGGGATCACTGGAATGTACATCAGAGCGCGCATGTGTGGAATCGAACCTGATGGCACGAGTAAGGGCCTCCATCTCCTGCGTGCGTGCGCGAGCAAACTCGACGACCTGAACATTGCGCGGCGCGGCTCCTTCCAGTGCTGCAGCAGACCATCATTGCACTCCACCTGAGCGCAACGGTGGATTCAATTTTTAAAAAAATGAGTACCCTTGAAGACGTCCGCATCCGGCCGGCCACGTCCTCTGCCCCGGCCCCTGCCTCCGCCTTCAAAACAAAATCAAAAGAAAACAATATTATGTTAGTTAGATTTGAATTTTATAATTCTGCAGAATTATAAAATTCTCCAAAAAAATGAATGGCTGCTGGCCTGATGATGAATTAATTGATTTGGAAAGGGTGAATAATTGGGATATATATTTTAAAATTCAGAATTACCGCGAGCTCCGCCCCGTCCGGTGGACCGGTGTTCCATTCTTTTCCGATGTAGTGTTTTTGATTTGTGAAATTCTGTTACGTTTCGAAACACATTTTGAATCAACCAAAGTTTGGCATCGATGTACAGCAGCGAGATATCGCAAGCAGAAGACAGAAAAGAGAGCGAAAAGAGAAGAACGAAAACGAAAACGGGGGCGAGGTTCTAACCGAACTGCTGTGTCGGCGTCGGGTTTCTTGCGCACGGAATGCCCTCCCCCCTCCGCGTCAGACCTGGTTGCCCCCCCCCCTTATGTCTGTACCTCCTTGCGCCTGTGTTGTGTGTGGCAGCGCTACGTCCGCGGTGCTTCTTTTGTTGTTACTTTGTTGGCCAAATAAAGGTACTTTTTTTTCACTTACATAGGACCTAAACCCGGGAAGGTCAAGGACGAAGGGTTTTTATGATAACAATGCTACTGGGGTCATACTCACTCTCATTCATCCTGATGGTGGCTTATCTTCCCTTCATCAGCCGCGCGACGAGATGAGCTGCACGAGCATCAACAGGGCTGGGTTTCTTTCGCCTTCGACTTCCTGATTCTCTCAATTGATACCCCTACACGTCCTCGAACTATGCGTGCTCTTGTGTTGCTGGCAGTGGCCACTGTACGGTTCATCACGAGCAAGGGGACGATGGAGGGCACATAGCCAGCGTCATCGTGATCAGGAAGAGGAGGAAGAGGAAGTTGACGACGCAATCGATGAAGAATAGGTTTAACAAAATGAATAAAATAATAGAATG
>CDEZ01022259.1:0-21766 GCA_000826365.1 Acanthamoeba royreba | reverse complement strand
GTGCAGCAGCAGCAGTAGTGGTGGTGGCCTCGGCAGACTTTGAGGACCAGTCCTTCTATCCTCCCTTGGGTGCGTGTGTGAGAGTTATTTTTCAAATTTTAAATAAATAAATGACAAATAATAAAAGAAATAGAAATAGAATATTTGAAATAACAAATATATACCAGCATGCTGTGGGAAGATGGAGGATCTGACTCGTGTATCATGTGTGCGTGCATGCAGATGGCCGTTCTCTGATGGAGACGATGCTGCCGCCCCGTTCTGCACTCGCTCCCGATGCCACCCTGCAGGTTGGGTCATCTCCCTCCCCGCTTGTTCCCTCCCATCACGATGCCATCGTCATTCCTCCTCCTCTTCCTCTGCTGTGGGAGGTGGTTGATCTGCTGACTGCCGATTGCGATCACAACAACAGAGGAAGATTGTGGAGTTTCATCGACTGCGACGACAGGGTCGCGCCAAGAGCATCAACGAGAAGATACGACATGCGCGCAACTTCAAGAATCCCTACATGCTCAACTGGCTCGTGTCACACTGCGGTATGACACACACGCTTTTGTCCTTTAGTCTTTTCACAAAAGGTGCTCGGTTTGGCTAAGTGTGTGGAGTCTCTAGCGATTGATGAAACGGGCTCCAACTATCCAAAGGACCTCTTCGATCCAGCTGCCATTCGACGCGAGGCAGCGGAAGTCATGGAAGAACACAAGAAACAGAAGCAGCTGGCGGCTGCCGCCCAGCAAGGTGCTCTTTTGGCGTGCAGCTTTCATCATCGCCACTGCTGCGATCCCAGCTGATTCCCTTGTTTGGCCTCTCAGGGCGGACAGCGATTGACTTTACGCCTGCTGAAGGGATTGCACCGTCGGCTGCTCCCGGCATACTCCCGCTTCCCACTGTGCCACCCGTAGGGGCAGGCGTCGCCCCTCGTCCCATCGTCAAGGTGGTGGAGGGCACCAAGCGCAGCACCAAGACCGCAAAGAGCAAGTGGGATCAGGGCGACCCTACGAAGGCCGCCACGGGACCTGCCCAGCCTGCCGGCGCTGCTTCGCGATACGCCGAATATGCGTACACACACACTCCTCCGTCTGTCGGTCTCTTCCCCTGCTGCCCTCACTTACCTATACTCCTTCCAGGCTGCAAAAGAAAGCAGAGATAGAAGCACGGCTGCGAAACAAGTGACACAACCACCAGCATCCACACGTGCTGCAGATACCAGCGAGCAGAGGAAATGGCGAACGAAGATGACAGAAGCGACACCGAGCAGCACCATCACCATCCCACAACCCCGCGTGCCCCAATTTCATTGGCGCATCCGCACTACGGATGCTGATATCTTGACCCCAGTGGCCGTGCGGTAACACTACTGCTCCCTCCGTACCTTACTCACACGCCCTTCCCTTCTCTCTCTCTCTCTCTCTCTGTCCGGCCTTCCCTCTGGTGTCATCGAGGACCAACGCTTATTTATTAATAATAATTATTATTATTATTCCATAGAATAATAATAATAGTGGTGTTATTATTATAACTCCTATTCCTTCGAGCCTTAGTTCTCCCCACAAAACAACAACAACAACGATAGAGGAAGGCGCCTCACCTTCCTGTCCCGGTGTATTCCCAAAACGGCTCCTTCTACCTCGCGTCTGCCCGTGGTTGCTCCGCCGCTTCCTCCTCGTCTTCCTCACTCCTCGTCTTCCTCTTGCCGTCATCGTCATCGTCTTCGGAGTGTGGCAACCAGGGACTCCAGCGTGGTAGCAGTGGTGGCGATACCCGCATGTCGGTCAACGACTACAACGTCTTCTATGGCGGTACGGCCTCAGCCGACCAAACCTCCGCCTTCGCCCAAGAGAGGTCTCTCGGCGCAGACCACGAGGACCGGCCTCTCCTTACGGAAGGCTCCGGGGGAGGTCTTCGGGCTGTGTTGCGCCGATGGTGGAGCAGGCTGTCCTCCTCTTCCACGAGCGGCGGCGATGATGAGAAACAGATAGGCACATTCGGCAGCTGGTGTCTCCTCATCAACTCCATCACCGGTCCAGGTGCGTGGATGCTCTAACCGTGTCTCCTTCTCTTTGGTACAACCACATCACTTACGGACGCGCTTCTCTCTTTGAAACTCTGTTCTCTGTCGGTTCACACAGCAATCGTATCGGTCCCGGTGGTGGTGCAGCAGGCGGGATGGGTCACACCATTGGTAGTGGTGGTATTCATGTGGGCCGTGTGCCTCCTGTCGTCTCTGCTCCTTGTACATTCTATGGCTCTCGTGCCCGGCAATAGCCGCTTTCAGGTTCCATTCGATCCCTTTGTTCTCATTCCTGACCTCCAATCTCACTCAACCGCTTGGGCGCAGGGCAAGGTGGAGCTGACGACTTTGGTCAAGTTCTTCTTCCCTCGTTGGTTTTACTACGGGACTCTGATCATCCTCATCGTCTCCCTGCTCTCCCTGATCATCGCCTCGCTCATCGTGTCCGCTCAGGTGGGCGCCTCGTGAACCGGTTGTAGCCATCATGCGTTCTAATCAGTTGTGTATTCGTAACCTCCTGTTGCAGACATTGGACTTTGCGTTGGTGGCGATGAAGGAGACGTGTGGGTTGGAGTTCTACCCCGACTTCAGGTGGAACTGCGTGGATACACCGGGACACGCTGTCACCCCATTTGGTGATGTATGTACATTTTGATTCCTCTTGAGCGCAGCTTTTCACACTGAACTGATCGGGCACCCCAGTCTTACGTGCTCTCTCTCGGGATGGTCATCATTCTTGTCATCGTAGCTCCTCTTGGGTATCTCAATCTGAACAAAAACATCATCGTTCAAGAAGGTACGCGACATCTCAAGGCTGTTACGGCGCGTGACGGAGACTAACCTGAAGCATTATCGTTCTGTCAGCTGCCGTGCTCACTCTTTTGTCAATAGTTATCCTGTGGACGGTAAGTTAACCCATTCCATTCTTCAGCTTATCATACCTCACAATGAATGGCAGGTCGACTTTTTCCGGAAGGGAATCCAGGGCAGTGTTCCCGTCGTCACTTCGACCCAGGCAGATGTGCTTGGAACGATCATGTGCGTCTTGCCGATCCACGAGAGTTACTCAGGTAGAATGTCTAATGACGCGCAACAACAATAGGTTCAACTTCGTGATGGCCCTCACGGTGCCAAGCTGGTGCAGCGAGAAGGCTACCAACGTCAAAGTTAAGCCTAGCCTCCTCGTAAGCACTTCTGTCGCTTCCGTCGTCTTCTTCTTTGTTGGCATTATCGGTACCTTCTTTTGTGAAGGATATCTCTTCCTTTTCCCTGGGCTTATGCTCTTTCCCTCAGGAGCGCTGGCCTTTGTTTACAAAGGTGACAACAATTTGCTTACGATGCTTCAGTCCCACTGCGAGGGATGCTTCATCTTATCCCGCATCAGCGGATATTTCATCCCAGCCGCAATCTTTGTGACGTCCATTCCTGTCTACGCGTACGTCGCACGGCCCTCTCTTCTTCATTCACCGGGAACTGTGCAAGGCTAATGAATGGGTCAGGATCATTGTGAGATACAATTTGATCGATAACCAGCTGTGCAACAAGTATTGGGCGTTCTTCTTCTCCGTCATCTTCCCTTGGCTCATCGGTACTCCTACCTTCCGCCTCCTGCTCCGGCTGCGCACACTCACACATCCCATCAGCGGTGCCTTTCTATACGGGCAGTGGACTAACGACTGTGATTAACTTCGCTTCGCTGTTCTTGCAATCGACCATCAACTTTATCCTTCCCCTTCTCATCTACATTCGTGCGGTTCACTGGAGCAAAACTCATACCGGGGGGCCCTCAGTGGATGAAACCGGCAGATCAAAGTCAGCGACCTCAGACTATGCCTCCGTTCCCGACAGCACCCTTGCTCCATCTCCAGCCAATCCATCTTCGCCCACATTCCCTCCGCACTACACGACTGACGGAACCAAACCGAAAGCGGGAACCCACAAGGATCACGAAGACGACGAACAGGAACCTTCGTTCCAAGCGCTGCCTTCATGGCTGTCCAAGTACTCCGTGGGCATTTCGTATGGACTCATCGTCGTCATCATCATGCTCGTCGCTCTGGTTGTTGGTGTCAAAATCTACGAACTCGTCCGAGACAAAGCGTGAAACGGCCAACGCTGCATCTTCGAGCTGAATCTTCCCTGCAAATTCATCGGAGGTTGTTGTTGGCAATTGATTGCTCGATTGTACCACTAAAACGTTTGCAGCCCGACTTGGCTGCTCAGTTTTTGTGGTGGTGATGTCGCATGGACTTCTCTCTCTTGGATGGCGTCAGATTCTGCAGTTCGGCTATCTTCTTGCAGAGACTACAGTACGCAAGGTCAGCCCTACCAACATACGCTTGCATGCCAGACTGAGGAGATACGAACCGACAAGGCCCGGTGCGCGGGGACGTCTTCTGTAACTGGATGAAGCTTTCCGATGGGCCGTTCTTCTTCCAATCGAGGTACTCTTCGTACTGTTCATCGTCTTCATCAAGTACCTTAAGGAACTCTGCTAATTCATTTGGTCCTCTGAGGAACACCCCACCGGGATGTTCAGTCGAAGAAATGAGAGACCAGTTACTATGGAGGGGCACGTACTCGAAGTCAGTGACCTTGATGATAGACTTTTTCGAGGGCGCGAAGTCATCAACATTTGGCGCTCCCAGATATACTGAACCGGGGGAACAGCAGAGTAAGTTCATCAACATGGACAGAGCAGTTGAGGTACGTGGATACGTACTTGGGACAGTGCCAACGATGAAAGAGTGGAAGAGCTTCTCGGTGACGTAGTCAAGCGATATGGAGTTTTCGATGGCAATCGTGAACTTGTACTGCGACGTGAGGTTCCACTTCACTTCCCACCAAGGCCACGTGTCCATCTCTTTTGGTATTTCCTGTTCGCAGCATACGCTATGACACACGGGTATCGCACCACCCAAAGGACCGTACCTTGTTATGAAAGCACTTGCCGTACGAATCGATCTCGATGTGGCGCATCAACTCAGCGATGTATTGATTCCGTGGCGATTTTGGTTCGCAGTTGGAGATCATCATCATGACTGGAGCCTTGGCTGTCTGCACGTACACGGAGGCATGCCTCTAAGACGCTGAGCTAACGCTTATCGAGAGCCAGGCGCGCACCTTGGGGAGAATAGGATGCTTCCAGTATCTGGTGTAGAAGTCGATGTCAATGAAGTAGGTGAAAGGAACCGCGTCAGCCAGGTGGTAGGTCATGTTGATGTCGAACTTTGACATGAACTCCCTATCTTTACGCCTCTCACACGTCAGTCATGATCAAACCTCCCCAGGACGAAGGCGAGTGGTGGTACCGCTAAGCATGGGGTAGTTTAGCTCCGACTCCGTGGAGAACAGGACCCATTGTTGATAAGGACGCTTGACCAACGGCTCGTAAGGGCGGTGCGCAGTGGTGGGGGGATGGAATATGAATCCATCCACCTCATCCAGACACTCCTGCTTCATGTGCACTTCCGAGGCAATGAAGCACGGCACCGAGCAGGTGCGTACTGACTCCTGTGTTCGAGTAGATGTGAGCTGGCCCAAGCTTCTGCCCCCCAATGGGAAGCAACCCACCTCATGAATGTAGAGAAAGTTCTCCAGGGTGTGCCACGTCCACACCAGCACAGGACGAGTGTTTTCATACTCAGAGAGGGGAGGGTAGTCAGCATAAGTCTTGGCAATGCAGTCACGCCACCGAGTGGTATTGTCATGAAAGCGGGACGGATCCCATCGCTGCCGCATGAGTGCGTGGTAGCTGTCTGTGTGCAAGGAAGCCGTGGCAGGTGTGATAAGATGGTGGCATACTGGACAATCTGCTTCGCCGCTCTTCTCTAAGAGCACGTAGAAAATCCCATACACAAAGAGCACTATGGCCAGACCAAGAGCACACCCTCGCAGAGTGCTGTCTTTCTTGGCCGTTTGTCGTCGCCGCTGCATCGACGGGCCCTGCTCGATGTCTATGGAGGCATTTCGATGCGTGTGAGGATGTCTGTGGCTGGTTTCCATCCCTTCGGGATGGCGGGCGGCCTCCGGAAGTTGCAGCTCTCGCCACCCACTTGGCGTCAGTCGTTGTTTGCGGAAAGGGCGCAAAGGAAAACAAAGGAAACGAATTGTAAAAGGAAAATGATTTAGGAATTTTAAGAATTTTGTGTGTATGGCGCGAAAACGAAACGCGGGAAAAGCGAAAAACGTAACACCAATCTCCCGAAGAAGAAGAAGAAGAACTGGTCGTGCCGTCACCCATACAGTGCCTCCTACAAATCGTGTGAGAGGAGGACACCACCACCGCACGCACGCGAGGATGGACAGTTCATACGAGGGCTCTGACGTCGAGTTGGAAGGCAGCTTCGCCCAGACCGTGCCGGCAAGCGCCTCGGGCATCCATCCGCCCAGCGACCCTGCCACGATCCCCCTCTCCCGTCCTTTTGACGGTACTCCATTTTTCTAATATTTTCTATTTTTTTCAGATTTTTAGTTATATTTGAATTATTATTTCACGGATTATACAAATGACGGACTTGGGCCTGATGGTTGGGGGGGAACTTAAGGCACCAAGGCGGCCACTCGATCGATTGCGACCACAATGCCACCACCGTTGGGTACCTTTCACGAACCTCTCGTGTCACTTTCCTTCGATGAAGAGGACGAAGAGGACGAAGAGGTAGGTCTCCATTCCTGCAGTCACCTTCGACTTGGGGAAGTCTTCCATGGAAGGTGCTCTGAATGACATCTTCACGCGCCTGCTCACACAGGAAGCCGATGAAGAGGAAGAGGATGAAAGCGAGGAGGACGTGCAGCTGGATAACACGCCCGCCGAAGCAGCACAGCCCAAGCATCGAGCGCCCCCAGCAACCGTTGCTGCACGCAGCACTCAGGCGAGTACGGGTCGACCTACGAGTGGATGGACATGGTGCGACTGTTTCCTTCGCACGCCTTGGATACTCACCTTGCTGATCTGATCCTCGTATCCTCATCCCTGACAGCAAGGAGTGTACATTCGAAAATAATGCGAGTGATGCCGACCAATGTGAGGTACCATGACCCTCCATGAACACCGATGCCTCATGTTAACTCTTCGTCTCTGGAGATGTGCGATTGTAGCCGCTTTGCGGAGCCGCAGCGGAGTACGAACTACAAGAAGACGAAAGAGGTGCCCAAGAAGAACCCGCTCCCAGATAAGGTGATGCTGTTTGCTGAGTGATAGATATTGGCACAATACACGGCTGACCTTCCGCATTTCAGGAAATGGGTAAGAAGCCCGAAGCTCCAAAGGCCCCAGTGACTTATGAGTCTCCAGTTGAGACTTCCGAAAGTGATAGAGAGCGCGATAAGAACGATGATGAAGAATACGAGGATGATGAGCTTTCTCTTGATTCGGACAAGGAGTTCTCGATGCCCGCCTTCGGTACCGGCCCCATCTTTCTAGAGTCGTCTCAAAAAGCTCATGTTCTTTCTCCTGATTTACCAGAGAGTGTTGTGCTACCCGAAACGCAATCTATGATGTTGACAGCGTCTACTACATTGGCTACCGGAGGCACACAGAGAAGCCAGAGTAGTGTAATCTCCATGGGCAAGCCGCAACCGCCAAAGAACCAAAAACATGTTAAGTCTGATGAAAAGATTACTGAGGAGAGCGACAACTCTCCGCCGACCCGAGTCTCTGCCACCAATGCCGACAAGAAGGCGAACACCGCGGCGCACACGGCCACCCGGGCAGACAAGGGGAAGGAGAAGGAAACCGAAGACGAGGGGAGTGATGTCGAAAGTGGAACCAGCGACAAGAGACCCGCTAAGACGAAGGACGAGATGGTGAAGAAGGCTGCCGTGCAAGTGGTGGGTTCATCTTGCGAATTCGACTTTCCATCGTGGGACGAAGTTGATAAGCGGTCGGCAAATCAGACACGCAAGACGGACACGGCAAAGAAGAATGGAACCCCAAACAGCAAAGCTACACGGGCAGAGACTGACTTTATGGCATATGCACGTAACCGTAAGCGACAGAGTGAGGAGACCACGACAAAGAGCAGCACGTCACCACCAAAGCCACCGATAAAACAGATATCGACAGAAAGCGAGAAGCCCACAGAGACTGACAAGTCATCAAGGTGGATCGCTACCTCCTCTAAGGACGCCAGACAGACTACGTCCGCTCGACGAACAGCACAGCGCAAACATAGAGTGATACAATCTTCTTCTGAAGATGAAGAAGAGGAAACTAAAGAAACGATCGCAAGGAAGAAAAAAGACCAAGAACGTGGCGAGAAGAAAACGAAGAGGCACCAAGCGAAGAAGACGACAAAGGGCAACAAGACGTCGGCTCGTTCTCGCGATCAATGGAAGGAGAACTCCTCCGAGGATGAATCAATCAACCATGATCACGACAACGGAACTGAAGAGGATGAAGATAGTGACGGACGACATGCCAACATCACCAGGAAAGGTACCAAGAACTTGGTTGGTCTGCCGGAGGCAATGAGAAGTTCATTGAAACGTGTCATCATTCAGGTTCTTCATCTTCTAAGGCCAAAGCCGTCACTGACAAAGGAGAGAGAAAGAAGGCCAAGCGAAAGTCAAGGGTACATCAATATCAGCCATTTTGTGGGGAGTTACTGATAGAGCATCCACCTGGCTCAGGAGGTTCCAGAAGAAGACGCCGAAACGGAACAGTACACTTGGAGTAAGATAGAAAAGGAGATGCTTACTGTACGTGGGCCCGAGAGTTCTCTGCTGTTTGAAAAAACTAAACCTACCATCCTCGCAGCGTGAACTGGAGGCAATCCGACCCAAGAATGAAGATCAGTTGTTCCGCGGCCTACAGTTTCTGGTGACCGGTCTTGCTGCGGAGGAAGACAAAGAAAATGACGGTAACATGTCCATAGCGCTGGGAAGCACATTCTGCTCGTGCAACTCGCCTTATCATAATGCTATGTTGGAATGCAGAGCACTCAGCAGAGCGTATAACGCGCTTGGTGAGTGATGAGGGCGGGAAGGTACTCAACAACTTCACCAACGCTTCACTCGCTTCGCAGTGCAAGAAGCGAAGCGGCTACGCTGGGCTTCCTTCCACCATGCTCCTTTCTTCCACACCCCGCACGTATGTTGGACCGGCCATCTTGATGCTCTCAAATGTACATTGACGTGATGGGCTTTAAACAGGACTCTCAAGTACCTTCTTTCCGTAGCTGCGGGCCTGCCAACAATACACTACAACTGGCTCATCCACTGTTGTCAGCAACGATGCCTTCTCCCCCATACCTTGTACCTCCTACCGGCGGGCTATTCAGTGGCAAAGAACTGCGATGTCTTCATGTACGCACATGGTACCATCCTTCCCAAGGAGCTAGAATAGTTTGGGACTCATGTGAGCATCGTCTCCGTTATTGCAGTACTAAGAAGGCCCGAACTGATGTATTTGAAAGCATGAGGGTGGAGGTTGTAGGTTCGCCTGAATTCAAGGTACGCTCTGGTGTTTTGTGTGGGCCAGCCAGCTGTGGTAAACGTCTGTTGGATTCAACAGAACATGTGGAAGTTGGTACTCAAGGAAGGGGGAGCCAAGGTGGTGGAACGCCTGTTCACGCCTCAAGAAGGCAGAGTTGAGGTATCCTCCTGCCCTCAATTAACTAAGGTATTAAATACTCAACTTTACTGCACGACAGTGCGTGGTCAGCCCGCCAGACCCGGAAGACTACCTGAGAGTCAAGTTCAAGAAATTGGCCAAGGCAGGTGTGCCGGTGGTGGGCAAACAATGGGTCATCCAGTCCCTGCTAAATCAGGTACAGCATAGATCCCACACAAACGCGCCACAACACGTATATGTATCTCTAAGCATCCGTAACCTGTTCTCGTTTTCCACAGAGGATGGTGGACGTCGAGGACGAGGTGTACCACTTTGAGAATATCTAAATAATGTTCTACCTAAGGCCGTTGTAAAAGTGTCGGTGCGCGTGGTGGGCACGACTTATGCTGTACATTGGCCCTTGAGCAGATGCCTCCATTACACGTACGTTCCGCTCAAAGCAGCTTCTTTGGGAAACGGTGTAAGTGCATTCGCCCCACCAATTTAGGAATATCTTCCCTTTCCCAATTCAAGATCGCTTGCTTGCGCTTTTCAGACCATCAGCTCCCCAAGAGCACCTCGCTTCTTCCAGGGCCTTTCTTCCCTTTCCCATCACTCTGTTCCTGGCGAAGCGGTTGTGACGAAGGGGTGGTGTGCCGGCATTAGCCTCACTACACCACAGCGGAAGGACAGAGACTTTGTCCACTGCTGGCGTCTGGGGCCAACATCCTGGAGGTGCACAGGGGTCCCTGAAGTTCAGGTCAGATATTATCCATCCTTCCCTTTGTTGAGCGATTATCGACTACTACCCTCCTTGTCCCCGACTGACGAACCTGTGCTCGTTTGCTCCACGTCTATAGACATGAGCACTCAGTCGGAAAGCTCTGGCGGTGCCGGTTGGCCTGCTTCTTCACCGCCGGCACGCGGAAGAGGCAAGAGAAGAGGCAGGGGCAGTGAATACGAGATGAAGTGGAAACTATCCGACGCGCCTGATCTAGCCCGTAAGAACGTGCGGCCCACTTCAATAGACAGCCTCACAGGTACCTTCGACTTCCTACACGGTTGCCTGTTCGCGTGGGTGGGCATGAAGGCAGCACAATTCAGCCTCCCTTTCTCACACGTACCCGTAGGTCACTGGAAGCTGGAGAAGGGCTCTGTACTCAGGCCGCTATCCCCCGGTGGAACGGTTAGCGCGGCAAGTGCTTCTCAGTCCGCCGGGCAGCCTCTCTCGCCGGGTTCGCAGGTTACGCCCGGTCCACCCTCTCCACTCTCAGGTGCAGGAATGTCGCCACTCTCTTCCCCTTCGGCAGTTTCTGCCCAGCTCTCGCCGATGACCATCCTCTCGACTCATTCGCCCTCTCCGTCTCCCACACCCCTTATGGCGGCACACTTCAACACGCCAGTTTCGCTACCGCCTGCAGCGTCGCCCTCCCCTCTTGTCGTCAACCGCCCTTGGCGATCGCTTTCTGAACCTCCGCCGCCACTGCACGCGTTCATGGCTGCCTCACCTTCTTCCTTACCTCCCTCTGCCACATCGTCCGGACATCCAATGCCGGCACCATGCATGATAAACAACGGCCAACTGCTGCCATCATGCTCCAACCTAACCACTGCTTGCCCGTCGCCGTCGCATCACCAATCGGCGTTTCAACAACATCGGGCCTTTGTTCACCTTTATCCTCCTTCTTCCCCTCTCTCACGCTTCCGCTCCCGATCTATCTCCTCCGACGTGCCTCCGTCGGGATTGAACACTGTACCATCACCTTTTCCTATGCCTCTCGCGCCCACACCCGCGCCATCCCCTTCCACATCGCCATCCAATGCCGGCAACTGGCAGCCTTTGCGAGCCAACGCCTTCCCGTTTCCTCCGTTCACTCTTCCTCCACTGAAGAATGCCCAGTCAAGCGTGGATGAGGATCAATCGGCGCAACCAGGCCTATTCGCACCCAGCGGCCGGCAGTCATCCCCTCCATCTTCACAGCAACCCTCGCCCACACGGTTGCACTCACCACCTCCAAGTCATGACCGTAACGTCGCGGGGGCAATGCAGTGCACCGCAATATCTTTTGGTGAATCAGGCCGGCTTACTCCGGAGACCCATCCTTTTGTGAGGTATGTTACATCTTTCCAGGCTCAGTATTAGTTTTCTGATGCAGCTGAGAAGCAGGGCAAGGTCCAACTCGAGTCCGCCCAGCCCAGGTGATCTTAATAACTGGAATGGTACCCCTTTCCACTGCTACTTTACCGCAGAGGCCTCAGGCTGCGCTCATTGTTTGGGATTGCTCAGGATCCAGCCAACTACGCCGAACAACAACAACAAAACCTACTGCCACGGAAGTAGACACAGAGACGGCAGACGAGAGGGGGACCATCCGCAACAGGTGCCGCACGCAGCTCGGTTGGTGCAGTTGGAGGAGAGGCACTAACTGGATTCACACAGATCGCGAAGCCACTCCAATCCTGACCCACCTGCTTTCGGACAGGATACGATGGATGTGCAGAAGCCACGTAGGCACAGGGGACGCCTTCGCTCTCACTCTACGCCTCCTCCTTTCGGAGAGATGCCCGTGGGTGGCCCTTATGCAGCGGGGGAGGAGTCAAGTGGTCGAGAGGACGACGATGATGACAGCATGCACATGGCGGTCGACAGCCACCACTACGGGCACCGACAACACACCAGCGCAAACAGTCCAGGCAGCGGACAAAAGGGCAAGATGGACATCGGTTTCTTGGTCTCTGATTGATACGTGTGCATGGCGCGTACCCGTACAACAATGCAATTTCACCATTTGTTTCGATCACACACAGCAGGTGACAGGTGGTTGGTTGGCCAATCTCTGAACAGCACGTGGAATAGACGGAGTTGATCGGTATGCAAAGTATGTGAGTATTTTCTGTGGCTTATTCCGGCCTCGTTTTCGCCTTCGTTTTCGTTTTCGTTCTCCGCGTCGGACGTAATTTAGTGGCGAGTCTGGTCTCCTCTGTTAGGCGTGTGACGGCAGGTTGATTCTGTCAGAAGACACACCACCAGACCAACGCTTCGTTCTTCCTCTCACAACCTCTCTGATGGAGCTCCGCTACCTCCTGGCGCTCGTCGTTGTGGTGGCCGCCCTCGTCGCTGGCGCGATGGGGCAGTCGGACTGCAAGAATACCCTGAACGGCAAGGACTACGACCTCAGCAAGCTCGCCTCTGCCCTCCCCACGACTCAAAGCGTGAGGGATGGCGATGGCCAGGTCTACACCTACAAGGTCTGCGGCAACCAGGCCGGCATCTGCAACTATGGTACCGACAACACCCCGGCCGTGTGTCAGCGCGACAATGGCGGAAACATGCACGATTGCGGCTCTCAGGGACAGGTCACCTGGGGTCCCCTCCCCGCTTCGCTTGGTACCGACGGCTTCGTCCTTACCTTCGACGGAGGCGAAGATCGTCGTAAGACCGTCATCAACTTCATTTGGTACCCTCCTCTCTCTCCATCTCCGTTTTTCGTAGCGCTTCGTGCGATTCCCAAATGGAAAAAATAAATCGCATGAAGCGCTACGAATACATTTTTTAATGCGGCTTACACATTTCAATCACAACAACAGCAATGCGAATGGCGGAACTGGCACTTGGACCTTCTCCGTTGAGCAGCCCCAGCACACCTACAATTTCAACTGGCCCACGCAGTACGCCTGCGGCACCACTGGTGGTGGCGGCGGTGGTGGTGGCGGCGGTGGCGGCGGTGGTGGTGATGGTGGTAAGAAGGACGACGACGGCGGCCTTGCCGGCGGTTGGATCTTCATCATCATGTACGCTCCTTCCTTTCAATTTAGGAAAAAAAATGTGCTCATCTCACACACCATCGGCATGTTGTGTAGCCTGTCAGGTCTGTTGGTGCTGTACCTGGTGGGCGGTGTGGCCTACAACAAGTTCGTCGCCAAGAAGGAGGGCAAGGAAATCATTCCCAACGTGGAGTTCTGGCTCGCTCTCCCTGGTCTTGTCAAGGACGGTCATCTCTACGTCTACCGCAAGGCCCGCCGTCTCGCAGGCCGTGGCAGCTACGAGGAAATGTAAGAGAGAGCAGAGAGTAAGGCAGGCTAGAGGGGGGAGGTGCTTTCAAGGCCAATCTCGTGTACCTGTTTGCGAGAGGAAATCTTTGGCCTACACTATCCTTGGAATTTGAAGCGTTTCTTCGGTGTGCTCATCAGCATTCTTCGAACGCTTCATCCTTTTCTTCCCGCCAAAAACTTACGTCGTGCAGTGTGCAATCTTTGTAGTACGGATGCTGACAAGGGTGGTAAACAACAAGGGTTTGTATGTGTGTGTGTGTGTGTGTGTGTGTAGAGGGAGCGGGGAAGGAGAAGAAGCGGCGCTACTCGGCCTTCCTGCCCTTCGTCTTGGCCGCTGAGCTGGAGGCCTGGCCATGAGCGGCCTTCTTGCTGGCGGCGGAAGATCGCGTAGAGGATGAGGAGGAGTAGGTGCGGAGGTAGAAGCGGACGAAGAGGAAGAGGAAGGAGAGGAGGACGGCCTGGTTGAACCAGAAGACCAGCATGGGGGCCGACGTGGAGGTCCACGCGTAGCCGCAGACGACGGGGAAGGGCCACCAGGTAAAGATGCCCCAACAGAACTGGAAGATCTGGGCCTTGGTGAGGTGGCTCTTCCACCAGAGACGGTAGCCCATGGAGTCCATAAAGTAGTAGTAGTACATGAACGTGTGGATGGTCGCGTTGAAGACCACCCCTACCCAGAAGTACCCAATCTGCGCCCGGATGAAGGCCAGCACGAGCGGGATGATGATGATGTGGTGGTACACGTGCAGGAACGCCAGCGGCCGGCCACGCGCCGCCAGCAGGACGGTGTCGAGGAGCTCGTAGTACTTGGAGAGGTAGAACACCACGCACCACACCCACACCCGCCCCGTCAGCAGCCGCGCCCCTCCGCCCGCCGCCGCCGAAGCGGCAGCGAAGGAGCCCGACGAGGTGGAGGCGAGGGCGGCCGGGGAGAAGCCCTGCTGGAGGTCCTCCCACACACCCAGCGATCCGTGGCGCCCGGCGTCGCAGTAGTGGTCGGCCATGCCGGCGCCGCCCGCCCAGAGCCGCCAGCCCTCGTAGGCCGTCTGGGTGGCCATCACGAAGGAGAGCGCGCAGAGGACGAGGTTGTGGGCGGCCACCGCCCACCGTAGCCCGAGGGGTCCCACCGGCCCGCCCGATGCGCAGAGCCCGCGGAGGAGGGAGATGACGACCACGTAGATGGCGGCGCCCACCACCGGCCACCGCCAGTCCATGAGCGTGGCCTGCCAGTCGGCGTTGGCCACCACCGCATCCACTACCGGATTCCACACTTGCAGGCCGGCCTCCACATGATGCCACACCGCCTCGCCCATCGCCGTTACTGCCGTCGTCGTCATGCTTTGATGCCGCTAACGATTGAAAAAAGAAACAAAAGAACCAGCGATGAGATGCGATGAGATGACGATGATGAACAAAAGTTTGGAAGGCAAAAAAAGGGCAGAAATAATAAAAAAGTTTTCTCTTTTTTAGATAAAAGAGAAAGACGCGTCGAAGGAAAGCGAATAATAGCTCAAAACGAGAAAAGGGAAAGAATGAGCAGAGAGACGTACAAAAAGTAAAGTGGACGTAGTTGGGGGCGGGGCAGTCAAGTAAGAGTGGAACGGCCTGGTTTGAAGGTGGTCAAGGTGTGTCAGGGTCAGCCGCTGTGCAACGGCCACGGCAAGCACCACCACTTGTGCGCTTTGGCCGGGGTTTGGGAGATCATCGACATATTGCTGCATGCTTTGCATTCCTTCTTTGAATTCCATATGAACATACCAAGAATACCATGGATGGCAGCTGATTTATGACATGCCATACATTCCGCCTTCATTACCGCGCACTGCAACGGTACAATTAATAAATATCCACACTTTATCATCAACGCCAACAATAAGAGAGAACACCTAAAACCTGTCCTTAGCCAAGTGTTGGAGTAGTTTTTGTTTTGTACGAAAGCGGAACGACGTCATGTCGAGCGTGAAGGACGGGTTCCTGGCGGGATGGGAGAAGTTCCGAGCATTTGCGAACATCAAGTACCTCATCACGGGCACCATCGCTGCCCTCATCTTCGCCGCCATGCTTTCCGCCGCGCCTAGTCCCTGGTGGGAAGAGGTGCGTCCTTCTTCTTCTTCTTCTTCTTCTTCTTCTTCATGTCCTCGTTTTTTGGTCGGAGTTAGTTAGGCGTGCCCCATCCCTCCTCCCTCTTCACCCCCCCTTCTCTCTTTGGCGGTGGACCATGACCCGTAATTTCGAAAAAATAAAGTGACAACGGAAAAAAGAAGCCTTTTTTTAGGTCCGATAGTGTCGGTTCTTACATTTTCTTCGGTGGTTGTCTTTACCGCAGGCGACGTTGCAGTACAAGACGCGGCTGTTCCTCAATTACGCAGAGACGAGCGGATTCGGGGCGGACTCAGGTAGGCGTGCCGGTGGAAAGGCGCTTGTAATCGATTCACTTTGATAACGCGTGTGTGTGCTTGCAGAATGTCTGTACAGCGACTCAAGCTGTCGTTTCGCGCTGAACAACAATCCTTCCGTTGACGGTCATCAGTTCTGGCCCATCTACTCGGCAGCGGAGGCGTTCACCATCATCGCGATCGTTCTCTCGTTTTTCCTGTCCATGTTCCATTTTGCACTAGCCCTGGTTGCCCGCTACCTCCCTCGGGTACGTTTACGGACATACATTCCATATTCAAAGCAGTTTTTGAGCCGTTGCTGATTCCGTGTGCGCAGTGGGTGATGGTGGGAGTGCATGCCTTCAATATTGGGAGTGCTTTGTTCCTGTGTATCTCTACTATCCTACCCTTCACCATCCTGATGTCCCTCCACTCTCGCGCTGCACGCGATTCACAGGGAATCTCTTATGACGGAGCGAAGTACGCGACAGCCTTCTCCTCTCATACTCTTATCGTGATGTTAACTGTAAGCGGGCGCAGGTGCACTTTCTATAGACATGCAGGTAACATCAGCCCCGGAGGACCAGCGTGCTTGTTTGCTGGCCATGTGCTCGACTCCACCACGGGTGCCACAATTTGGGAGTGGGGTACGTGTTTCCTCGCTCTAAGTCTAAGCCAGAGATCTCAGTCTCATCTTTTTCTCACTCGCAGGACCTACTGGCGGTTACATCTTGAACTGCGTCACGTTCTGGATTACTCTGTTGACCTACCTGCCCGCCAACGTATTGTGGGTTCTTCACACGAACACCAAGATCACCCGAGGCAGCAGGAAGAGCGTCAGGCGTGGTCGCGGCATGACCTCTTCGCGTCATCTCTCCAAGCAGTTCGAACTTAACAACATATCCAAGTACCGGCACTCGCTGCACCTTGCTGTCTCGTTTCATTCCTCATCGCCCACTTCATGGAACAGGAAGCAAAAAAAGGAGACCTCAGGAGGTGATAGCATCGAAGAGAGCGAGACGGATCACGGAGGGGCTATCAACTTCAACGATGATGCCGCTCCGCCACGCGAACGAGCTGAGAGTGTCTACGACGGAGGTATTCCCTGCCTCTCATCTGATCTTGAACAAAATGGAGGCTCACTGCCACTCATCAGGTGCCATCAACTTCTCCGGCAATGAGGCGCCGCGCCGATCGGAAAGCGATAGGAGCGAGGGGGCGGTGACTGATTCTGAGGAGGACTAAACGTAAGAAGGGGAAGTGTCCGTGTATGTACATTAACGGGTCCAATTGGGGATGTGAGCCAGTGGTGGGGCTGTGTACCCTGATCCTCTGCCATAATAATTCATGATCTCTTCTGCGAAAACGTCAATTCTTCACTCATGATTCGCCCCTCGCACCGCACCCCTCCAGAGAGACAGCATGTTGGCCCAAACATACATGCCTATTATGTTTGGGCCAACATGCCATGTTTGTCCTCAAAAAGAAGAAAACGCAAGAGAAAAGCTAGGCGATCTTGTGTGTCTTCCATTGGCGGACAAACTCAAATGAAATGTTTGATGCTCCGGTCACGCACCACCAGGTTCTTTCTTTTAACTAAGCAGGAACCATCAATACCTCATACCACCATGAAGACGTTAGTCCCTATGTTCCTGCCCCTTCTCCTTGTCGTTCTCCTCGCCAGCCCGCTGGCGGCCAGTACTACTTCCGATGCGGAACCTACGAGGGACGTGAGCAAGCTGAGCCCGGAGCACGCCAAGGCCCTGCTGGAGCTCCTCCACCACCGCGCCACGACCACCACGCCCAAGGAGAGCCTCAGGAACTTCTTCGAGCCCTCGCCCCAGGACCACTGCTGTAACGTGTGGGCCAACCTCAAGTGCGCCGCCACCATAGCCGGCTGTGTCACGGCCTGCGCGTCGGGTGCTATTCCGGCGTGCATGCTCTGCCTCGGCCCCCTGTGGGAGCAGTGCTGCTGCTGCCTTGACAACGCTGGTATCCACGGCATCAAGCACTCCTGCCCCGGCTGCTGCAACAACTGAAGACCTGGATGGATCTCCCCAGATGTGAGTGACTAGGGGTAAGCAATGAGCATGGCATCATGCGTCTCTGCAGCTATCAAAGTCAATGAATAAGCTATCCCTTGAAAGACGACCTGGTGGTGTACAGGGAAGAGTATGTGTGGGGATTGGAGGATGAATCACCACTTGGTGACGTCGAGCCACTTCCTCGGGCGGTAAGGATTGAACGGCGCGGGACCTTCAGGCTCGCCACGGTTCAGACGGCTGTACTGGGCCGACACCACCGGTTCCCATGTGGCCTTGAAGAAGGCCAAGCCCTTCGGCCTCAATCCATACATCTCCTGCGTTCGGAAAGTGTTCCAATCTGTGCAGGAAAAGTAGAAGGTCGGTCAGACTTGCACCAGCTGTAGATGAAGGTCATTGCTATCGTACTCTTTCTCTGCTCGTAGTCGGAGACGCCATTAGGGAAGAGGCTGAATTGGGTCTCCCCATCAAGCTGCTCGAATAGTAAGAACGCATATCTGTGTCCACCTGTACCCGACGAATGTTAGACTATCGAATTATGTCCGAGAGGAGCAGCGTCCATGTGGACTAACCTGCGTTCTTCTTCGGCATTGGTGGAAGGTATTCGCAGAGGGTCTGTCCCTGTGATAGGTCATCGCCAGGAATGTTGGTTCTATGGCGAACACATTATCAGAACTACTGGGAAGCCACCACACCAGCTGTGAATGTGTCAAGTACGTACACCATCCAATGCAGGACTTCCCTGCTCTTGCCTGCACTGTCGATAGGGATAACGTCGCCAGATCGAGGAACAGGCTCCTCAGGCACGAGATCCGGATCATCTGCCGTGGAATGCCCGTTCATAAGTGGCTCAACAAATTAGGGTCAAGAGCACGGAGAACGTACCAGGGGTGGTCATGATGAGCGTCCATCGCTTCTTGGGATCGCTGGGCCAAGAGACGGCGGGAGTCTCTTGGAGCTGTACAACCTGGGTTAGCGAGTGGGTGATAGCGCAGGAACGCGGAGTGACGTGCCTTGGTCGGCGAAAGGAAGTGACCCTTACGCACGACGGTCTCAGGAGAATACTCGACCTGCACCAACGTCGCGACGGTGCGTGTGAGTACATGCACGATGCTATCATCATCAGCAACAACAACAAGAAGGCTGGCGCAACGTAGTCCACCTTGAGAACGAAGTAGGGCGTGAACGGCTGCGGCAGGACGTCGGGGAAGATGTTGTGCTTCTTCGCCTTTTTCCGGATCTATTTTTCCCATTTTGTTAATTCTACATTTTCCAAAAATATGCTTGCATTTAAAAAGTATATAAATATTTGGCTGGAATCGGGTTAAAATGGAGTCGTGATGGGATGCGAAAGTGAATAAAACATTATTATTTTTAAATAATCAATTCAGGAGGGGCACCACGTACGTTCTTATGTTTGGAGATCTCGGTCTCGGGGTCGGGCTTCCATCCGGGGAAGGGAGGAGTCCAGGGCACCTTCTGGTGGGCGCGTAGGGCGGCGCGGTTCTTCTTGGCCGTGCTGATCCACGAGAGGGGACGCCCCGCCACGGCCACCAGCGGTTCATCGCGTAGGACGCCGCACAGGGGCGTAGTGGCGCGATTACGACTGCTGCCGAGTAGCGCAGCCGACGATTTCCCTCCCTGTGCGAGGAATGCGGTAGTTCTGGCCCTTGCCACCACCGTCCCCCTGATCGACGAAGATGCCGGCCGCATCGTGGTAATCATTTTGGCCTCTATTGCGATTTATCTTTTTACTTTCCAAACAGTTTTGTACCTACGAAACTATTTCAAAACGATTTAATTTTTCCCAATTCGTTTCAAACAGAAGCTAATTCCGTAAAAACAGAAAAACTTATATTTATGACCAACAATCAGAGATTTGAGACCAATATTATACATATCAGCAAAAACAACTTCTAGAGTTCCTCCATTTTTCCGTCCATTTTTCTCCAGGCCTCTCTCTGTACGAGGGAATCAGAAAAAAAAAACCATGTTGTTCTCGATGGCGTCGGAGCTGACTCCGTTGAGGACGAAGCTGGAGGAAGGGGTCAACTACTTCACCGTCAAGACGGTGGGCTTCTGGGAGGAGTTCGCCGACTTCCTCGGGCGCTCGTCTGTCGCAGAGCTCGCGATAGGTATCGTCATCGGCACTGCCTTTCAAGTCATGGTCCGTTTTCTCCTCCACCACCTCCACAGTTCTATTCCCTATTTATTTATTTATTTATTTTTAACTCCTACACAGATGAATTCGCTGCTGAGTGATATTTTGCTGCCGCCCACGCTCGGTACTCTTTCCTCCTTTTTTAAAATATCCGATTTATTATTTTAGGAATTAATTGATAATTGGGAAATGGTGACTTAAACGGGCGGCTGTGCTGGACAGGAGTGATATTGGGTTCCAACTTCGTGAACCTCTTCTACCTGCTTAAGTCGGGGCGCAACGGACCCAACTATGCCACGGTCTCTGATGCGCAGAATGATGGCGCGATCACAATCAAGTACTGCTGATTCACAACCCATGATGGGGCATCATCGCACATTCTGACGCACGCTTCGTCTGTCTGTTGTGGTGGACAGTTACGGGCGATTCCTTCAGCTGCTATGCAGTTTCCTTGCAGTGGTGTTTATGCTCTTCGTGCTGGTGAAGATCATGCAAGAGGTTCACAACCATGTTTCCTGGCGCCGGGTATTCATCCCCGTGTTCTTGATGTATTTGTTGCTGAATGCTTTATCTAATCCGAGGATGGTTCGTTGTTGCGCTCCGAATATAGAAATGGCAGGAGTGTCCATTCTGCTGCACCCGAATCAGTTCACGTGCGGTCCGCTGCCCCTTTTGTACATCGCAGATTCCGGCAGCTTCGCCCCAGGCGTCCCAGGTACATGATGGTGCCTTTCAAAAGGGATTTTAAAGCTGATCAACCCTGTCCTGAGTGAAGATGAGCACATACGGCGTGGATGCTCCGGATAACGACTCAGATCCACCCATGCGAACCAGCCAAGGAGCCGGGGTACCGCCGCATGCCTATCATCCCACGAAGAGCCATGCCCATCGTAAGGGGAAGCAGCTGCCAGCTGCACCCATTCCAGACTTCGAGACGTGGACGCATTCTGCTGATCCCATCGGCCTTGGATCACCTATCGGCAACATGTGACACCCTTCCCTGCTTTTCCCACTTATTTATTTGTACAGAACCTTTCCTCTTACATAACAATGAGCTCATCATGGAAGGACACCAAGTCTAGGCTTAGTGAAACCGCCAGCATGGATGAGAGCTGCGCAGAGTCTCGACTCATTCTATTATTTTATTCATTTTGTTAAACCTATTCTTCATCGATTGCGTCGTCAACTTCCTCTTCCTCCTCTTCCTGATCACGATGACGCTGGCTATGTGCCCTCCATCGTCCCCTTGCTCGTGATGAACCGTACAGTGGCCACTGCCAGCAACACAAGAGCACGCATAGTTCGAGGACGTGTAGGGGTATCAATTGAGAGAATCAGGAAGTCGAAGGCGAAAGAAACCCAGCCCTGTTGATGCTCGTGCAGCTCATCTCGTCGCGCGGCTGATGAAGGGAAGATAAGCCACCATCAGGATGAATGAGAGTGAGTATGACCCCAGTAGCATTGTTATCATAAAAACCCTTCGTCCTTGACCTTCCCGGGTTTAGGTCCTATGTAAGTGAAAAAAAAGTACCTTTATTTGGCCAACAAAGTAACAACAAAAGAAGCACC
>CDEZ01022255.1:0-19705 GCA_000826365.1 Acanthamoeba royreba | reverse complement strand
ATGTGGGCTGATCCTAATGTCGAGCAGCCGTGTAATGCCGTTGGTCTGCAACCGCTCGATGAACGCTGCCGTGCTCTTCATACCGCCGTAGCCCACGGTGTAGATGGTCGGTTTGTCGTCCTTCACGTCCCTGTCCATCGCTACGGCCGAACCCATGGAGGATCCGCCGCTCGGCGTCGAAGTGATGGAAGTCACCACTTCCTTTGGAGTTGTCGAGCCGAGGTTGGTGCTGTTGCCTTTGGGCGCAGCATCAGCAGCCGGCTTTGCCGTTTGCACGTACTGCCCTAGCGTCACTTGTTGTGTCGCACCCCTACCCGCCGAGGCTCCTCCGCCGCGTTTGCCGCCTCGCCCTCCCCTCGGTCCTCCCCATGCTCCACCTCGTTGTCCTCCTCTTTCCATCGTTTGTGCACGTCCGAGTGTTTGTACTGTGTTGTCTACAGTGTGAGACCGACCGGTTAATTATTTAAAATTCTCAAAGTTCCTGAAAAAGGCCGCAAAATAGCTTAACGTTCGCTGCAACAACTTTCGAATAAAAACTTTGGAATGCCCCAGTTTTCGCGGAAGAATTCGGTATGCGAAGAATTTGGCGTGAAAAACTGTCTCAGGGGTTACTTAGACAACTCCAAAGGAGGAACATGCGAATGCAATCAGATGTATCAGCAGGTCTTGCCACAGCAAGGTTAGAACCGGACGTATCAAGCGGCTGTTGTATCTACCTCAGATTGGGTCTGAGCAACAAGGGCAAGTGTTCATCATAAACAAGACCTGATTTACGAAGATTGTCTGTACAAGTGCGTTGCAAGCAGGAGAAGTACGAGGAAGGGAAAGACGAGGTGAAGTCAGGAGATAGAGAGGAGAACACAAATGTAACAACTACAAGGAAGGCGCCGAAGAACGGTAGGAGTGAAGGCTCCTTGTAATCAGGGGCTCAAAGGTCCTTCTACGATCGGGGTAGAGAAGAACGAAGATCGAATTCGTCGTGGACTTAGAGTCTGCCGCTCCGATCACGTTGCTTCCGCGCACTTCCAGCACCTAGCGGTGGTATCGAGCATCGCTTCTCCAAGGGATGCTCGGGGTTCCACGCACTGCTCGCCCTCTTGATGTTCGTCAAACGGCAGAATCTTCCGCACTAAGCGTGGGAGGGCAGTGGTGGCGGCCGGAATGAAGCTTAGATGTAGTACTGGCTTGTGCCTGAGTCAAGGTCGACCCCGGCCGGTCCAGAAGACATTGGCTCATAGTGATAGAGGTGAGCAGTAGGGTGCGCGCCCGCCGCCTCCTGTTGGGCGGCTAATTCCTGCATCTCCTGTTGAAGCATTTTGCCGCGCTTGGCCTCTTCTTCGAGGCACTTTCTCTTGTAGCGGATTCTCTTGTTGCCGAACCAGTTGTTGACTTGGTTGAGGGTGAGACCGCACAGAGACGCCAGCATCATTTTCTCCTCATCACTCGGGTATGGATCATTGACTGCAGCAACACGAGCTCGTGAGCCCACCAATCTAACTGTTTGGGAGAACGGGAACGCACGATGATTGAAGAACCAGTTGTTGAGGACCTCCGTCGCCTTCTTGCTCAGACTCCTCCTCTTCTTCTTGGCTTGATTGTAGTGCTTCTGGAGAAGGACGATGGCGTTGCACACACTCTGCGGAAGATGCACGATTAGCATGGATGGTACGCAGAAAGGTAAAGTCGAAAAAGGACTGCTCCATACCTGACGCAGCTGCGTGCGAAGGTAGTTGAAGCGCTCTTGAACGATGGCGAGCTTCATCGCCTGCTCGCGTTCGGTGACGGCGCGACAGGAGGACTGGAGCTTGAGAAGGGCCATCAGTTGGGCGGCGTACTTGTCGGCGACCATGTTGAGCTGGTTGAGCTCCACTTCGTAGGCCTCCTGAAGCTTCTTCACTTTCTCGATGAACTCTTCGCCCTTGGACGTCTTGGCCGCCGCTGCGAGGTTGATGCCCTGCGACTTACAGAAGTTGTCTAGCGTCCAGTCGCCGAGCATCAGCTGCGAGCCGACGCTAGACCTGGCGCTGCCGGCGTGTCCCGGGCTGTCCGCCGGCGAAGAGGCCGTGGGCGATCCTGGCGACTGCGGCGAGGGGACGATGGCGGCCATGTTGAGCACCGATTGCTGCTGGCGGGCAGCCCAGTCCTCCTCCGAGGGAAGGTTCTTGCCGCCTACGGAGCTGGCCACCATCAGCATCAACGGATGCAGAGGATTGGGCTCGATCTTGATCTTGACTTCCTCGCTTGCGCCCGCATCCATCATCTCGACGTTGTTGAAGATGCTCGCGAGCTCGGTGTCAAGGATGGTGCCGCCGGTGATCTCGCCGGTGGCTGAGGCCGAGTGGTGGTGATTGAGGGCCTCCTTCGAGACCGAAGTCGATGCGCGGCCGCTAAGCGGGAAGAGCTGCTCGATGGAGGAATCGATTACCGAGGGCGACAGAGAGGGGGCGATGGTGATGGTGCCTGCAGCCGATGTCGAGATGGGTGACGAGGGCGCTACCACACCGCCCTGAGGCTGGCCCTGCGGCATAGATAGGCCGCCGAGCGCGTAGGAAGGATATGATAGATGCAGAGGGGGGAGGATCGTGCCGCCAGGCGTGGTGGAGGTGGAGATGGGACCCATAGCCGAGCCCATGGGATGGCCGTAGCCCATCATCGAAGCAGCGCTGGGAGCCCCGAAGCGCGACTGCTGCTGATGATCATCGCCACCCATCGAGGAGGGGTACATCATCAAATGATGCAGCTGCTGTTGCTGCTGGGGCTGCTGCGCGTGCATCATAGACATGGTCCCCGGAGGCATGCCGTGCATCTGATGGAGAGGCAAGGGGAGCTGCGACAGCGGCAGGGATGGAACTGCCGAGGATGAAGATGGCGAGGGATAGAGGTGGGGCAGGAGGCTGCCGCCGGCGGGGGAAGAGGCGGGCGAGGATGGATCGAGCACCGCTGACGATGTGCGGCCCGGGATGTAGACCGGCGGCAGCTGCCCGGCAGACATGCCGTGGATGGGTGAGGGCGCCTGCTGGCGGCCGGCGGCGAACTGCTGTTGGAGATGGTGGAGAGGCAGCATGCTGCTGGGCAGGGATGGTATGGTAGCAGAGGGTGATGTCGTCGAGGAGGTGGGCTGCGGTGGGGCAGCGGTGCCGGATGAGGGTCGGTGCGCGGCGGCTGTGACGTAGCCGCCTCGGTTGGGGAGGGTCATTAGGTCGTCCTCGTCGATGTAGTACACGGCGGACGCCGGCGCCCTCTCCCAGGGTCTGCAGCCGGCCGACGTGGCGGACAGGGAAGTCGGGGCGTTAATCTTCCTCTCTTGGTAACGTTCGGACTCTCCCGACTTACTCCTCCCTACTCCTCGGCTCCTCTTTTCTAAGAGGGAAACGAGAAGGGATGAAGTTGGCGTTAAGGATGGATGATGAAGGAAGGTGTCAAGAGATTCTTGACTCCTGGGAGAGATACGTCGGAAGGAAAAGTTGATGTTCTTTCGGATGGATTCCTCCGCTTAGAGATGGAGGTGGAGGTGGACCGAGGCCGGCTCCTCGGTACAGCTGGCGGTTCACGCGCAAACGAAGGAGGAAGCAGGGGAAGAAGAGGAACAGCTCTCCCTGGCTAACGTGTGACTGACAGATGAAATGAAGAACGTGTTGTTTGAGGCCACCCTGCTACAGCAGAGGTCGAGGAGGATAGTGTGACGAAAGACGCAGGTCAACGTAGGAGGACAGCTGTCGTGTCTGTCTGTCCGTCCTCGGGTGTAAGGTTGGTCGGGTCCTTCTCAAGCGTGGTCGGTTGAAGAGGAGGAAGCAAAGACTTCGGAACGGCTGCTTGACTTAGCAGCGAGCAACGCGCCAGAACAGAGCGCGTACTGCGGAAGCGTGCTTGGGGATGGCGGTTGGCCTGTGTGGCCAGGCAGGTTGCAAGGGGCGTTGGCTGGTTCCTTGGTGGGGGGTGGCTTTATGGGAGGGTTGTGTCGGCTTTCTGACAGAATGGCTCACCCAACTGCCAACACGTTGAGCTGCCAAATCTCTGCTGCCAAGATTTGTCACAAATTAATTAGGCATTTCGTCATTGGCACGCAATGCGCATCGGTGTCGACGAGTTTTCCATGGCTTCGCAGAAGGTCGCGGTTTCGAACCTGGTTAAGTCGGTTTGGAGCAGTTCGCGGGAAGAAAAATCGCTGACCCGCACGCTTTGCGGTGGGTGCCAAGACCTTCTTTATTGAACTCAGCTAACTGGGGATCTCTTCGAACGAGGTCAGCAGCTTCCTAGCCAATCGGTCCGCTGCATCCCTGCAATATAGTCTCACCTCTTACGTCACCAGCGCAATGCAACTAGTGGTTCATTACGAACTTTGAATAAGTCTAAGGTCCCTTAAGTGGAACTTGCCGTATGTCGTGACACTTGTCAAAGTCACAAACAAGATCACTGCCTCAGTTTGAGGTCGGTACGGGAGATGATCGTTGAAGGCTATCCCCGCTAATCGTGAGCCTTGAACGTCCAGTCTCGCCGTTTATTGAACGCACAACCAATGAGAGGCAGTGGCACTAGACCGAGAAAGTGGCAAAGAAGTACCTTTTCGCCGCGAACCATCGGACTTAGGGGACCATCGCGCCGCTGTCTTAGTTTTCACTCCTACCTCGTTCACTCACACGTCATGAAGGTCCCTTCTCAGCTCTTACTGCTTTGCTGGGCTGTTGCCTTCTTGTCCTGCTGCCTATGCATCACTCCGGTGCGCAGCGCCTCGCCGTCAGACTACCTTGTCACCTCCCTTCCCGGCTTTGTACGCACTCACCCATCCACACACTCACTCGTGACAGATAACGAAACCAACGAGTCAGTGACCCAGAGTTGTGTGTCTTCTTTGTTAACCAACAGGAGGGACGTTCGCTGCCGTTCCGCAACTACGCGGGCTACATCACGGTGGACGAAGCCCGCGGCCGCAGGCTCTTCTTCTGGTTCGCCGAGAGCCAGAATAACCCCGCCAAGGACCCCGTACCACTCTCTTCCTCCTTTCCTACTTGGACTTTAATTATTTCGTAAAGTTGAGAGGCTGCAATATATATTTTTATCCAATTCATTTATCAGTTGATGGAAAATTTGAAGAATTTGAACACTGACAAGGAGGGATTGCAGCTGGTTGTGTGGCTCAATGGCGGTCCTGGCTGTTCATCACTCATCGGAGCAACCCAAGAGCATGGTCCCCTGCGTCCCAACCGCAACCCTCAAGGCGGCGTGGAGGAGAACAAGTGGAGCCTCAACAGGTGCTTCGTTTTCCCCTTGCCTGCAGCAGGGATACGTGAGCTGACCGGGAGATTGGATGATCATCGATGGGTAGGGTGGCCAACATGTTGTTCATTGAGTCGCCTGCTGGCGTGGGCTTTTCCTATTCGGACACGCCTAGTGACTACGTGACGAACGACAACAAGACAGGTCTTGCCCAGCCCAGCCCAGCATGGTGTACAGTGTAACTTAACAGAAGTGTCAACGTTTGCGTTTGACAGCCGTGGACAACTACGCATTCTTGCGTAACTGGATGAGCGTATTCTCCAACTATCGTTTCCATGACTTGTGGATTACTGGCGAGAGTTACGGTGGAGTCTACGTACCGATGTTTGCCGATCAGGTCATCAACGGGTACACTTTCTCGCAATTCCAGGCTTGATCGATGCTGACAAAGCGAGCAATCAATCCTGATCAGGCCTGATGCTGGACTCAAGGCGCAGCTGAAGGGACTGATGCTGGGAAATCCGGTCATTGACTGCCCTAACTATGGTATCATCGTGAATTACTTGCCTCTTCAAGTTGAACTTTAGTGCGTTCCTTTCCGTTCCACCACGTACGTGAATCTACAACTTACAGCGCTATTCACATTATAGCTACTGGCACGGCGCCGTGAGTCTTTCGAACTACCTCGTCTGGCACCAAGAGGGTTGCGACGCGGTAAAGGAGGAGTACCCTGCTAAATGCCATGCTCTGTTTACCCAGATCGTGCTTGGCACTGGAAACATTGATGGCGATGATCTCTACTCCAGCTTCTGCAGTGGTAACAGGTACACATCAGAACTATAGCCTCAATACCGTGCTTTGTAATCATGTTCTTCTCGATCAGCACTTTGGACATGTTTCAGGGAGAGCCCGAGTGCCTTTCTTTCGAGACAGTGGCCAACCGTTGGCTAAACGTACGGCTGATTGATGTAATTCTTCGCTGATGGTCCTCATTTTTCTTTACACTTCAACAGCGCAGGGATGTCCAGAATGCCATCCACGCCCATGTTGGTACGAAGTGGACCGAGTGCAGCCAGGCACTCAACTATACTACGCAGAAGCAAAACATGCTGAACTATCTTCGAGAGATATTTGCCAAGAGGCCTGATCTCAAGGTTCTCTATTACTCCGGAGGTAAGGCTCCCCTCTGAGCGTGTAGCTCTTGCTGGGGCGTTGGTTTCAATGTTGTCAATGCAGATGTGGATATTGCGACTGTCCCCTTCGCCTTCACTCAATACTGCCTCAACGGACTGCAGCGGCCCATCGTGAAGAGATGGAAGTACGCGCTGGCTTGGCGCAACATCCTTGATATGCATTACAACTTACTTGTAACTCGGAATCAGACCTTGGTACTACCCTGGCGTCCAGGCCGTGGCTGGATACGTGGAAGTCTTTGATAGATACACCTTTGTGACCATCAAGGGTGCAGGACATGAGGTACTTGACGCTCACCCTCATCATTATTGTGCTTTCTGTAGATCACATGGGTCTCGTGATGAACTAAGCGGGTTTGATGGGGATTCAGGCTCCTATGTACCAACCTGCTCTGGCCTACCACGTCTTCTCGCACTTCCTCAAGTCCGGCGCCGTTCCTGAGGTCGTCCCTCAACAAACAGTCTCCTCCAACAGGCGACGCCTTCCCGGGCCTCTTGCCCATCTCAACTGAGACTACTTCCGAAGCTGATCACCCTCATCTCTCTGAGCTGGATGCGAATTGTTCGCCGTTTAGAGTTGTGCTATCAACTCGCAGCGTAAAGAGCTCCAGAAAGTTCCCGTCCGGATTTCTCTCCGAACTCACGCGATGAGATGAAGAGGATGTAACCGTGCTCTCTTTGAGATTCACTTTTTGATTTCCGCGCCGGTTCATGACTTGCAAGCACTATTTCGTGGCACTTGGCTGATTGTGCGATGGTCCCACACGGCCAAGCTCGGGACCTTACCAATCCCGCGTTCCTTCGGCGGAATTTCCTGCAAGTCGCCTAACATTTCTGGAATGATTGCAATCCGAGGCCGCCAAGTCACCCACAAGACTGGTAACGACATAATTTCGAGAGAAAACACGACAAGGAGCCGCCCACACCGGCGGAGAAGAGCACGCCATGCCGCGGAAGGAGACGGGGTGGGAGTGAGTGGAGACCGGACCGTAAGCGGCTACCGCCTGTCATCCGCCACCATCCTCCCCGTCTTGGTCCTCCCCTAGAAAAGAGCGAAAACGAGACCCTCTTCGTTCTTTTTGTTCTCTACCCTCTACTCGAGTAGTCCCTCAGACAAGTAGGAGAACCCTCCCTCCACGACCAAAGAAGAATTTCATTCTCTTCATCCCTTCCACACCATCTACCTCTCAAGTCTTCTCCTCTCGTCTCCTCACCCAAATCGAATCGAATCAGATTCTTGTAGCAATGTACGTCTCCTCTCCTCATCTTCTTCATCTTCTTGTGTCTGTTCCTCTTTCGTTTTGTTCCGTCTTGTAACCTTCTCTCCTTTTTTTTTCTCCATCTTCTTTCTCTCTTCGGAAAGTGGTGTTCTGACCATCTTCATCATATCCACTGCAGTCATCCACACAAGAAGACCTTCATCACGAAGACAATACAAACAGCATGAGTCAAGTACAGGTTGTCTCCAACAATCAGTCGTGGACCTCGTCCTCAGCTTCGGTCGGGTGCGCGGGAACGGCGAGCCGAAGCTCTTCGTCGCGGTCGACAGCGTCGGCAGTGGCCAATGGAATGAACAAGCTTCGACAGAGGCTGCGACCGTCCGCCACGACGGAGGAAGCGGCCAAGGAGAAGGAAGCTCAACCATCGAGCAGCGACGAGAGCCGGGCGGCGCGCGATGAGAACAGGGCAGCGCGACGCAGCCTGCTTGAGAAGAAGCAGACGGCCATCATGAACAAAGCACAGGAGCGATTCGGCGACGAGACACAGGCCAAGCAGCAAGTGCTCAACGCGTACGCCAAGCTTGCAGTCAAGTGGTTCCAGAAGACGACCGAAGGCCAGACCTTCGACGCCAAGAAGGTCGAGAAGCAGATCCAGCAGACACTTGAAGTCTTCAGCAACTTCCTCAAGGAATGGCACATGGAGTACCTCCTGTTGCCTGGTACGTAGTCTCCTTCGTTTGTCAATGCATGCCTGATCTGGTTGCTCATGTGTTTCACTGCACCACAGCACTCATTTACGTTGAGCGATACTTCCGAGTTCTGGGAAGCATCTCCCATCAGTATGTCTTCGACCTGTTCCTCACGGGGTAAGCACGCCGCCTGTTCTTGGCAATCGTGCACGATTGTCAGAAGCTAACTTGCTCCGTTCACATTATAGTGTTGTGCTTTCGATCAAGTTCTGGCACGACCCTGTGATCGCCAACACCACCTTCTCGAAGATATTCGATATCCCCACGAACGTGCTCACCTTCAATGAGCTCAACTTTCTCTACGCGGTCGACTACAACCTCGTTCTCGATCAGGAGCATGTTCAAAACTTTACGCAGCGTCTGATCATCTAAATCGAATGCAGCCCATCAGAGGAATCACGGAAATCGAGAGGAATACTTCCTCTTGCAGCCACGTGACTTAGCCATCTCTAGAAGCTACCACAAGCCTCGATACTCTTCCCTACTCGTAAATTGTCCTCTGCTCTCCTCTCTTGCACATACTCTCCAAGTTCCACCTTGCCTTCTCACCCACTCCCTCTCCCCGCGAGAGAAGGGTGCTCAGAAGAAGCGCTCTTCTGAGGGACCTCACTACATATCCCTCTTCATCTCTTCATCTCTTCTTCTCTCTGGCTTGATGTAGTTCTGGGGATCCCCATCTACCAACGTGTACAGACCAAATACATTCTCCAAAAATTTCGTAAACGTTTCAATTTCACAAAACATTTTCATATTTCAAATATTGGCCAAAATTTCGATCACTTTCAAACGCTTTCCACACTTCGTTGCGCAGTCCCTACCACCTTGAGAGTTGCCCGTGAGCAAGCAGGGACTTTCCGCCGGCACCTCCCATTCTCTCACTGACACTGACCAGTCCTGGAGGCCAAGCAGCAAGACCGGTTTATGTAAAAGAAAAACGCAGAGACAACACGATGCTGTGCAGACGGGCAGCAGTGTGGGCAGCCACGGCACGCCCTTCCCGCGTGCTCCCGGGAGCGGAGACGGTACAACGCCTTCAAGTGTGCATGCCTTTGTGTCGGCGGCTGGCTACGGGCGAGGAAAAGTATGCTTCTGCCGGGGAATCGCACGAAGAAGTGGTGCGCCGCGAGTTCGCCATTCAGGCGCGTAAAGGCTACGACAACCATGTACTTCTTCACCTTCGCCTATCATCAACAACTGCCAGGATTTAACTCCTATTATATCTAGCCAGCAAGCAGTGACCGATTACTCAGGTGGATCGAAAGCAACTTGCGCTCTGTTGATGCCTTGCAGCCCTCCCACCGAGTGCTTGATGTCGCTGCGGGAACAGGACGCATGAGGTACTCATTCAAGCAAGTGTCTTTATTGCATGACCTTACTTGGGCTTGTTTACACTGTGCAGCCGCCTTGTCGCGCCACATGTGAAGGAAGTGGTGGCTCTTGACCTTAGCGAGGTGCGGGTGGCTCGTAGAGTATCCATTGAGCATGATTATGACATGTCATGCTGATTGTTGATGTTCGAGAAACCTAGGAAATGATGGATGTAGGCAAGGAACAAGCGCGTGCCACGGACATCACCAACATCGAGTGGATTGCTAGTAATGCTGAGCGAGTATCTTTCGATCTCTAGTGGATTGGGATGATTTGAAAAAACTTATCGTTGCCGGTGCAGATGCCTTTCGAGGATAGTTCCTTCGATGTGGTCATGGCTCGACTAGCTGGTAAGGGTTCATGCAAACATGTCATGGTTCAACTTATAACTGATGATATCTTACCTTGGCGTTCAGCGCATCACTGGGAAGAGCCGCAACCGGTGATCAACGAAATGGCGCGGACGTGCAAACGTGCGTACAGTTAACCGTGGATGCCGCTGTTGGAGTATTCATGGCTTTTTGGCTTCCACAGCTGGTGGAAAGGTCATCCTGATCGACCGAGTCATACCTCTTCATACGACTCCCAAGCAGCGTACGCGTTCTCGTACGTGATCTTCATACGTAGTCAACAACTCACCTTAAATGCAGAAGAAAGAATGAACCATCTCGAACGTCTCCGGGATCCCTCGCACATCAGCCTATGGCGAACATCAGACCTGCTCACGTTCCTGGCCCAGGCACGCCCCCCATTAGTGGTTGTGCCTGAGGCAGAGATACATCAGATCGATCATGAGGTGACGCTCGATCAGTGGCTTGGTGTGACCTCGAAAGGAGAGACGCGAAGGGCAGAAATTGTGCAATCTCTCGAACACGAGCTTGCACACACCCACAGCGGAGGCGGAATGCGCGTGCGAAGAGCATCCGATGGTAACTTGCTCTTCCTCTTTGCTTATGCCTTCTGCGCTGCTACGCGGTGCCCTGGGTGACCTTCAACAAGAGGCTCGACGGCTACCCAACTTGGGGCGTTGGAAATTGAGAAGGGAAAACAAAAGGAAATGTGTTTCGAATATCTTAGAGCAACTTAAAATGTGAAGCATTTCCCCAAATTTTAGACACGTAAGCAGACCTGCTTCTGCGTACCTTCTTCGATTCTGCCTTCTTGTCCATCATGCGAGACCTAACACGTCATCAGCTGATGTCATGGGGTTCGTTTTCTCTGAATAAAACACAACCAAGCTGGTGAACACGCGTGCACACACGTCACACGCGTAAGCAAGACCGCAGATGGACACCAGCCCGGGAGCGAGCGCCACTGCGATGCAGGGAGAGGTGGTGCGCCTCAACATCGGCGGACACAAGTTTGTCACGACGATCGGCACGCTTACGGGCAATGGCACCCAGGACAACTACTTCACACGAATGCTCAGCGGCCGCGTGCCCCTCGCCTACATGGCCGGCGAGAAGGATACTCCACAGTGGCTGTTTGTCGATCGTAACGGACGCTACTTCGAGCCTCTTCTCGACTTCCTCCGTACGGGAGAGTGGATTCTGCCGCGCGGCATGGACGAGCGGCTGGTGCTTCGTGAGGCCGAGTTCTATTGTATCAAGCTTCCCCGCTTCGGCGATCAGGCTGTCTCAGTTGTCGCCTTACACAATCAGGTACATTCGCATGCCGAACATGCAGGAGTGTAGATACCGATTGTTGTGTTGTGTCATGTATGAACAGGCATCGGCCTATAGCCTAGTTTTGAAGCCTCGACGGAAGCTGGTGAGGTACCTGGAGCACTTGATACTCACCGCACTCACCCGTAAGAAACCGTCGATCGAGATGCCCGCCACACCGTGGATCTCTGTTTGGAATAGCTCAGAGTTTGCCAGCACGCATCGACATCCGGGTGTGCTGGGCGTAGAGCCGCAGGTCAAGATGTCCTTGAAGGACATTGCCTACTTCGATACGAGTTCGATCGACATTCACGAACACGAGCAAGAGGATCTCGGTGAGGACATGCTGCAAAAGCCCATCAACAGTTGGGAGATTCCTACGCTTGCTGCAGCAATGGTGTGGCACATGCGTGAACGTCATCGACTGACAGTTAGCGCCGAGTGGGCTTCGTTCCAGGGCGAGTACCAGCCGACTGGGCTTACGCCAGGCTACGTGCGACACGGTGCCTCTGCGCCGCTCATTCAGTTCCGCTGGAGTCCCGCCAGCGGTTCCTCCTTATGGATTCCTCCTCCGTCGCTGAATCTCTCGTCGTGAAGGATCCTCACAACACTCGACATGTGAATTTTGTATCTGTTGTTGCCTCCACCTTCGCTGTTTCAGTCTTTCTTGCGCTTCAAATGCTACCTTCAACATTGCTTGTCAGTTCCGCCTTCGAGGAGGGAATGCGTTAAGGGAAAGGCGTGCAGGTGGCGAGCTCAAGCCCAAGGGTGGGGGAGTCTGGATGGGGAAGGACGAAGATGTGAAACGGGCCGAAGAAATCCACCAGGTCAAGTTGGACAGAGTTGAACAAAGCATCTGTACACTCAAATATGCATGTACACCATGTACACTAATGATCGTTTCAATCAAAAAATTGAGGGGGCAGGTCCTTCCTCAAGCATTGTCGGTAGAGAAAAGACTCACGTGTCGTGACTTCCGCACGTGTACCCCCATGCCCGCTGCACATGACGAATGAGAATCGCCGTTTACGCAACAAATACAACATGGGATAAGCACAACGTACAGCTAGTAATGTCGCTGCTGACGAGAATGCTGGTGTCCTTCTTGCCATACGTGTTATACCTGGAGAGTGGAGAGTGAAGGGTAAGCAACCTGCATGGAACTGATGCAACGTATGATGTACAAACCATTCGGGGAATCTCATGTAGCCGCCACCGACTCGGATGATCAAGGATCCGTTTATGACATTCATCTGAAAGATCTGAGGCATTTCGTGCTGTTAGTTATTCTTTGATTGAAATACTCGTGAAAGGGTCATTACCATATCATTAAGCCTATAGACGCCCTCTCTGTTCGGTACACGCTCTAGTGGGAGGTCTGCACCCTTTTCATCGAGCATGGTAGTGAGCACCTCGTGAACTGAAGGAGAGGGAGGCTCGTCCTCATCCCACTTGAATGATTCCATCGAAAACACAGTCAGTGGCCAATGCATAATTTCATCAACACGACCAAGGACATACCCCAGGTGTAAGAGAAACCGAGCGCGGTCGTTGCCGCTGCTTTCCAGATGAGGACAAAGCTGATCTACCAGATGAACTAGCCAAAACAAGCGTATCTGTAAGCTTAAACTCAACTCATAGCAGTTTGTGAGGCATAAGTACGTGGATGACGATGAACGCGGTCGTTTCGATCGAGACTGCCCTGAATGTGGAGTAAGAAGCCCAGAATTCTTGAGCCGTTCTCGTTCCTTGCGTCGCTTTTCTCTCTCCCGTTCTTTTCGGCGCCGCCTTCGCTCTTCCCGCTCCTTCTTCAGCTCTTCCTCTGTCTTTTCAGGTGCTTCTTCTTTCGTCTCAATTTTTTCCTTACCCTTTTCTATCTTCTTCCCTTCCCTCTCCTTCCTTCGTTTTTCCCTTCGCTCCTTGTCCCTTCTCTCCTTCTCTTTCCTTTCTCTCCGCCGCTGCAGTTTCTCGTAGTTTGTAAACTTCTCCTCTTTCTGCTGTAGCCTCTGCTTTTCTCTCAGCTTCTCTCTTTCCTTCATTCTCTGCCGCCTGATCATCCTTTCCTCCTCCTTGATGCGTTCATTCACCTTCAATCTCTCTCGCAACTTGTCTCGCAGCATCCGTTCGCGCAGCTTTTGTTTCAGCCTGGCTCGCCTTTCGCGCCTCTCCTGCTTCTTTCGCTTAGTTTCTTCGTCGTCCTGATCGTTATCGCTAACTACGATAGAGGGCGGATGGCACATGCGCAGGCGCATCACATTCTTGTGAAGCGGCGCCTCCCATAACTTCGCCGAATCATCGTTATCGTTCCAATCAAGCAAATCATCATCTTCATTTTGGCTGTAGATTTCATCCCCGATGAGACTTGAGTCCAGACTGCCAAGACTGTCGTCATCCTCATGCTCGTTGTCCTCATCTACCTGGCTCATCGTCTCATCACCTGCCAGGCTCGAGTCTACGCTGTCGAAGCTCTCGTCGTCTTCGTACTCATCTTCTGTTCCCATCGCTGATGCCTCACCATCCATCTCCTCCGTTCTGTCGCCGGTCGTATCGTCATAGTAGCTTCTCTCGGACTGGTCACTGTAGTCGTTGTTCTCGTCTTCGCTGTTATAATCGTGTTGTCCGCCGTCTTCATTAACCTCGACCTCACTATCGCCAGTGTCTTCAGTAGATAGATCACTCTCTTCATCGGTATCGGTGTCTGAAAGCATATCGCTCTCACTCTCACTTTCGCTCTCGCTTGTTGTGTTGTCCACCGTCGAGTTGTCAGGAAAACGCATATCGGGCTCCGCTTCATCGCCTTGATCATTTCTCATCTCAGCATCACGGCTTATCGCTTCGATTCCCTGGCGTTCATGCATATCCCCACTCTCAGTCGTCTGGAGGCCACTATTATCCACTCGCGCACCATCATTCCAACTTGTGGCTTCACCACCTACATCCGCTGATACAACCTCATGCGTCTCCACTGTGTGCGGTTCCTCCTTTTCCTCTTTGACCTGAGATGCGCTAGGGCTTGGACTGCTGGTGGGCTCACGCTCTTCCTTAATGATGGGTTCTTCCTCCTTACCCTGTAGATCAGAAATTGCCTCCGCTTCCTCTCCAGTCTCTCCCGTTTCTGTGGCAATAGCTGGTGTTTCCTCGGTCGACTCCGCTTCTCCCTTCGCGTCAACCGTTTCTAGATCCTCTGTCCGTGGTTCAGCCGCTTCCTTCTCTCGCTCCTTCCCTTCCATCTTGGTCGCTGGAGTCTCTGCCCTCGATTCTAAATCCTCTGCCGCCTCTGGCACCTCTGTGTCGATTGGTGCCTCCGGTTCCACTGCTTCAGCGTCTGCCTTCGATAGATCCAGGCTTGAATCTGTTGCCTCTGCCTGCGATGTCTCAGCCTCAGCCCCAAACTGAGATGCCTCTGCTTCTTTCTCAGATGTTTCGAATGCTTGTGTGGCTGATTCTTCTGCTGTTGTCTCGGGTTCCAGTGCTTCTGGTGCTTCGGTATCCACTGCCTCCTCGACTTCATGTGGCTCTGCGTCCAATGTCTTCGCCTTTACCTCCGATGCCTGTGATGCCGAATCTACTACCTCTGCCTCTGGGGTACTCGCCTTTTTCACTTCCTCCGACGCTGCTGATGCCTCTGTCTCGCTGGGCTCAGATGCCGCTACCTCAATTGTTGATGCCGGTACTTTCGGTTCCTCTATCGGCAATTCCGTCATTGCTTCTGATTCCTCCGCTTCTTCCACTTCCACCTCCGGCGCCGCTACCTCATCCTCTGGTGCATCCGCTTCAGTCCCTGATCCGTCCGCCTGAGATGGTTCCACTGCTGGGTCCGCTTTTTCCCTGTCTAGTGCTTCCACCTCTGGCACCGCTGCCTCATCCTCTGTTTCCTCTACTTCTTCCACTTCCAGTGCTCCCACCTCCGGCACCGCTGGCTCGTCCTCTGGTGCGTCAGCCTCAGCTGATCCGTCCGCCTGAGATGGTTCCACTGCTGAGTCCGCTTTTTCCCTTTCCAGTGCTCCTACCTCTGGTACCGCTGACTCATCTGTCTTCTCCGCTTCCGCTTCTTCCACTTCCAGCGCCCCCGCCTCTGGCACCATGACCTCGTCCTCTGATGCGTCCGCTTCGGGCGTCTGTGATGCTACTGTGGTCGCGGAGTTGGTTTCTACTGTTGTCCCTAACTCTGATGGTTCCACCTCCGACGTCGCTGGCTCTGATGCATTGGATGTTTCTGGCCCGGTCTCCAATGGCTCTCCCTCTGATACCTCTGCTGCCGATGCCTCTGATTCTGATTCTAGTTCTGCCTCTGCTTTTCTTGCTTCCATTGTCCCCGGTTGCGCTAGCTCTGGTGTCTCCACCGCCGATTGCTCTGTTTCGATACCTGAAGCCTCCGATGCCTCCGGTTCCGCACTCGGTATCTCTCCTTCAGATGTCGCTGATTCCTCAGTCTCCTCAGTCTCCGAGTCGTTTGGTTCGCCTTCGAATGCCACCTCCGGTGTCTCTTCCTCAGGCACCTCTCTTTCTCTTTGGTATGTTTCTGGGTTCTTGTCATCCCCGTTCTCTTCTGTGGCAGTTCGCTTCTTCTCCTCGCTTCTCTGTGTATTTCGGCCTTCGTCTAACTCAGGTCGATCCTGTTCCTCAGTGTCTCGCCTCTCGTCGTTCTCAGGTGTGTCGACCGGATGTTGTTCTTGTATTACCTGATCGTCCCTCTCTTGTTCCACTTGCTGTACACGGCTCTCCGCTATTTGTCCTCGATCGCCTTCCTCTGGGCGGCACTCCGCTTCGACATATTGTGATTCCTCTTCTGATTCAATTTGCTCTTCCTCAGCTGTCGTGTTCTGCGCCTGTTGTTGCGTACGGTCTTCCACTTCCGTGTTCGACCAAGCTCCTGACGTCGCGCTGGGACGGCTCACCAACTCTTTCGCACGTGCTACCTCTCCTAGTTGCTCTTCCTCTAACTCCGGTCGTGATGCTGCCTTGGAAAGCTCTTCCTCTTGGGCAGCTCTGTATCGCTCTTCCTCTTCATCTTCCTCCTCTATACTTCGTTTGCGCATCTCTTCTTCCTCTCGAACCCGCTTTCGCTCCTGCTCCTCCTCTTCCGCCTTTTGTATTGCTCGTTGTTCTTCCTCTTCGGCCTTTCGCTTCGCCTTCTCCTCTTCGAATCTTCGCTTCAATTCTGTCATTCGCCTTCTCTTTTGTTCCTCATCGCGTCTTCCTTCTTCCTCGTCCGCCTGGTCACGTGACTCTTCGTTCCGCTTGCACTCTTCATCTTCCGCGATCTGTTTTTTCAATTCCTCCTCTTTCTTGTAAGCTTCCTCTGCCCGCTTGTGCTCTTCCTCCGTTTCGGCCTTACATTGTGCATTGTGAGCCAGCCTTTCCTCTTCTTGTTGTCTCCGCACTTTCTTTTCATGCTTTCGCTGCTCTAACTGGGTCTTCACCTGAGCCGCTTCCTCTTCCCTTACCTGTTCTTCACGCTCTCTTCGTTCTACTTCCTCTCGTTCCCTCCGCTGTGCTTCCTCCCTATCGGCTCGTCGTTTCATCTCCTCAAGCATTTCACGCTCTGTCTTCACTCTACGTACTTTTTCCTCTCCCTTCTGCTGTTGCACTCGTCTGCGCTCTTCTTCCTCTTTCTTTTCTGCCTCTTTCCCTCGAAGCTCCTCCTCTGCCCTCTTTTGGGCTTCTATTTGCACATTCTCCTCTTCAGCGGCTCGTCGATGATTCTCCTCGTCCCGTAGCCGTAGTTCCTCCGCTCTTCGGTTTCGTTCTTCGTCTTCTTTCTGCTGCAACGTCGCTTCATTCTTTTGCCTCTCTTCCTCCTCACGTTTTTGTTGATTGTGTACCTGCTCCTGATTCTTCTTCCTGGTATTCCGTCTCAGAGCTTGCTTCCGCTTAAGTCGTTCTTCAACTTTACGCATCTCTGCATCGAACATATCTTCCATCCGCTCCATCAGCTTGTCCTCAAGTTTAGGCTTCTCTAGGACACTCGCCACATCGCCGAGATCATCATCAACCTCTTGGTGCTTCCTTTCCTTTCCCGCTGGCTCCTCGGGCAATGGGGGATTGACTATACGCTTTCCTCCTTGCTCATGCTTAGCATGCACCGGCACGACCGGCGGAGATGATACACCAATGCCGATGGGCTGATGCTCTTCCTCCTCTTCGGATACACGAAGTCCATTCTTTTCCTTCGATTCCATGGTGCTTTCGCTCTCGTCATCAGTACGCGTTAAGTACTGCACGGCAAGGAGCATAAGCAGACCAGGTATGATGAGCAGAAGCGCCAGGATAGCCTCGTCCGCGAGATACCCCAGTCCGGGCACCATCACGTAGTAATCGAGGAAGTTGATCGCCACATCGCGCATGAAGAGCTCCATCTTTCCGCGGCCACGCAGCATGAGAGTCCGCATGACGTAAGTCACCAGCAGACCATAGAGAAACGCGACCACAAGGTACGGCATCACGCGCCGACCACCAGCCAAGAGCATCGCCACAGGTTCGCTAGTCTGGTTATCGTAGCGTCGAGCACGCGGAGGCCCGATGCCAGCCAGGAAGCAGAGCAGCCGTGCCTGCCGTCGGCGCTTGGCCTGCGCGCACTGCTGCCTCTCGAGCTGCCAGAACTGATGCAGTGCGAATGCCTCTTCCTGATTCAGGTGGAGTTCATCAGTGTCTCTGCCATCATCGTCATCGTCCTCACCACCGTCATCGCCATCTTCATGGACATCATTGCCACGGCGGCGGAGTAGGCACGCCAGACGCCGAAGGTGTCCGGCGTGCAGGTCCGTGGTGCGCCGGTCGATGCCAAAGGTGTCGGCGAGGTACGGCTCTATCTCTGCCTCGGACGTGGGTACCACTCCTGCTCTCTCCCACGACTCGTGAAGCCTCCGTCCCCGCGCAGCAGCGGAGCTTACTGCTGCAGCCATGCCTGAGACCAGTGCTGCCTCTCCTCTCGCACGTAAGGCCCTGTCGCTGCAGAGTTTAAAAGTAAAGAGAATAAATATATTAAAATAAATATTCCAAAAATAAAGAAAAGAATGAACCGCTTTTTGTAAAAAATAGAAAAACTTGAAATGGCTGTTTGGAAAGGTAAATAAACCAAAAATAAAGAAGAAATAAATGCAAAGTGCCAGGGAGGTACCCAGAAGAGAGGCCACTGCTAACGGTAGGTTTGGGTTACCACCCAAGAGAGCAAATTCTCCGTCGCGTCTCTTGTGTTGTTGCACCCTGCTTTGTTTAGTGTAGCCTTGAGCCGATATTTTCTAGCGTGCTATGCAAACATCGAAATTAATTAGAATTCTGCGAAACGAAACGAAAAAACGAAACATGACAGAACAGAAACAACAGGTTTGTTGCCACCAACAAACCAAAGGTTGAGCGATTTGACCCCACACCAAGGGTATATGGGATCTTGCGTATCACTCTATACATCAGGTAGAACTTGGAGAGGACTTGGATTATTACGAGGCAGCGCTGGTTTATTGCAGGACTTGTTTGGTTACAAAAGGAGGAAGGACAGGAACGTGATGCGCAGCCAAAGGCTGTCTTTCATGGCTCACTTCCTTGCGCCGCTGAGGGCGCAAGATGAAGCTAAATCGCCAACATAGTCGTGAGTCCTGTCCCTCTCCATCTATAGAGTTTACCATTCAGCATCCTGACGCGGCGATGAGGCGGGCATACAAGTCTTCCTCGGTTGAGTACATGTAGGAAGCTAAGACCGCGCCCTCTCGCCTAATTAGGTTCACTCCGCCATCTTGATCATCGCATCACTGCAGTTCCAGCATACGCTCTGCACACCACCATCCTTTCCAACCGTTCCGCCCTCCAAGGGGTCTTATGTAGCCTCAGAGGCATTTGTGCTGGTTTCGCCGTTGTCCTCGAGGAACATACGATCCTGTGCCCCACTTGGATCTATGTCTCGGATGATGACCTCGTCGTCCACGACCAAGGCCTGAGGCGAAACCTTATCATCATCCACGAAAAGCGTAACTTCCTCCGAATCCTCACTCTCGCTTTTGTCTGTTTCGTGCGTGCGGGGCACCGTCCCATCTGAGGTGAATCGGACAACCACCACTGTTATGTTGTCCAGGGATTCCCTGCACAGGCGAGAGACATGATCAGAATGAGGTAGAGAGGGGGTAGAAATGCAAGGACCAATCGTACCTAGAGAAGGCCTTTGCCGTGAGCGTTTGCGCGACATCGGCGAGACTGAGCTCCTTCTTTTGCAACAGCTCGCGCGTGAGCAAAACCGCGTTATCGTTCGAAAAAACATCCCAGAAGCCGTCACTCGCCACGATGAAGAACTCGTCGTCGCCTGG
>CDEZ01022252.1:0-36579 GCA_000826365.1 Acanthamoeba royreba | reverse complement strand
AACATCTTGGATCTGCCGTCCTTGCTCATCATGCCCATCCAGCGCATTCCTAGATATAAATTGTTGCTTGAGGTGCGCATGAGCCGATTTCTGTTTGGGTTTTCGGTACAACGTGCTGATCCTTAGTCACAGCAAGTGGTTAAGTTCACGCCTGATACCCATCGTGACCACAAGGCCCTTATGAATGCACTGGAAAGGGTATGCGTTACATCTTTCTGCACCATCGGTTGATATGCTGGCGCTCATTGGCGTTGGCTAGGTGAGCGAGGTAGCGGAGCTAGTCAATGAGAGCGTGCGTAAGAAGCAGAATCTAGAGCAACTCGTAGAATTGGAGAAGCGCCTAATGGGCAAATATCCCGTACGAAGCATTCAACGACCATTTCTTGATGGACTGCTGACCTGCTTATCAGAAATATATGGCCCAGCCTGGGCGAGTGCTGATACACGAGGGAGAATTGACTAAGCTCTGTCGCAAAGTGCCCAAGACGGTAAGACTGCTAATCCACAGGTTAAACAGCCAACCACAAACTTACATGTTCATCAATTACAGCGCTACTTTTTCCTGTTCAACGACCTTCTGTTGTACGGAGTGGCGAATCCGCTAAACAAGACATATATCATCCATCGTACGATCTCGCTTCTTACTGGTAGGATCATTCCGGTGGACGACAATGATAAAGTGAGGAACGGTTTCAAGATCATTAGCAAGGGTATTAAACATGCCGACCTTGCCTTCGTGGAGACTTTAATCAATCTCATTTTCCAATAACGTGCTGCGCAGAGAAATCATTTTTGGTTTGGGCCGAAACATCCGAAGAGAAGAGGACTTGGACGGCCAAAATTGAGGCCGGTACGTCTCGGTTGTCTGTCCGTAATGATGTCTGAGGCTTAACTCGTGTAACACTATACAGCAAAGGAGAGCTTAAAACAGAACCCCCACACGACCGGAGGAGAGGGTTATGAGGAGTACGAGGCTCCAATCTGGCAGCATGACGATGACAGCAACACATGCACGTTATGCCAGATCAATTTTACCACGCTCAGGAGGAAGGTAGATAGTGAGTGAAACAGTTTCTTTTCTAACTACACTCGCTGACACGTGAATATCGGAAGCATCACTGCCGTAAGTGCGGTAGGCTGGTTTGCGGTAAATGCTCCGAGCACAGATACGAACTTCCCAATATTGGCAAGGAGCGTGTATGCGATGACTGTTTTGCTGATCTCTCAGGGCAGCCCACAAAGAGGTACTTCACCATAAGTAATTCTGCTTGCTCAAATATGCCTTGCAACCTCATTCTGGCTGCTACAGAAGGGCGATCCGCGACAAGATAGGCGTGCAGGGAGAAGTTCTGTCACCACGGATGAACGAGATGGGGGTACGGGTGAAACCAGCTATATTCCTTGCTGTCTTCTAAATGTCTTCCTTTTGTGCCGCAGCTTGTTCCCCAGCGAGATACGTCACGTGAAAAACTATCATCCGATTGTACCTCCTCCCACCCTATTCTTTTTTCTTAGATAACCACTGCCATTATCCATACCTATACAAGCTTACGTATATCCATCTTATACACTTAAGGCCTAGCCACTGAGTTGTAGCATAGCATCACAAGACACATTACATAGCACACGTGCACCGGCGACACATTCGTATTTATTTAGAGACAGCACAAGTGGTGATCTCCAGGTCAAATAAACCCGACGGGTCCCTACGTGCTTATCCATACATACACGTTGCTCCCTCTTTCTCTCCTTGTGATGTATATACCTCTAAACTCGCGTAAAGGACATCGTTGGCTATATCTCTGTGCAGGCTGATCATGCGGCTGGCGTAACAGTGCGCTTCTAGTCACTCACTCTGTTCTCCTCTTGCAGGTGATCTAGATCGTCAGGACGCGGATGCTGAATCTACGGCTCCCGCGCTCTCCAACACTCTTAAGAATTCGGGCAGTTCATTACCGAGACCTCCAAGCTATGGCCAAGATCTCGACCTGTCGACTTCCGGCTCATCAGTGCTTATCAAGCCGAAGCCGCTTCCAAGCCCTCCTGGTTCTTTTGTGCTTCCACCAGCCCGTCAACCTGAAGACGCAGCAAAAGCAGAAGAGGCAGTCTCCGGTGACGCCAAAAAGCGAGTGCCCATGAAGACTCTTCCACCTCCGCCTGTATTACGTGTGCCATCAGACCCGCTCATCGCAACCTCCCCCACATCGTCGCCGTCTTCCCCGGTTAGTTCGCCTAACCTGTCGGAAGTACAAAACCGACGATCAGTGATCCCATCACGACCTCTGCCACAACCGGGTCTCCAGAGCTCGGGTGATGAGCTCTGCATCTCTGCACCAGTCCCCGTCTCCCCGTTGTCTCGCCCACCCAAGCCAAGCCGCACTCCGCCTCAGCCGCCCGCCCTTTCGCAAGGGTGAGTGGAGGTCTCTTTGGTGCGGCTCCTTCATATGTTAATGTTCGCACTGATCAACATTCTTTTACATCCGATGGGGTTAGTCTATCCGCGGTCGATGTATTTGGTACGATTTGAACTGAAAAGGAAGTGGCAAACTCCACATTTCCGAAACAACTTTCAAGAATTCAGAAAAAAAGCAAAACTTGACCGATTTATTTTTTTCAAATTTAATTGGAGGCGGGACACGCCCTTGTGGGGCCGACGTTGCGTGGTGAAGGTGGCTGACAGGGCCCGCCATGGATCTCTTGTCCTACGTACGTTCGGCCGTGTCGAAAGATAAAATCCGATTTCGAGATGGCCAGTACGACCTGGTAAGTTTGCATCAAATGTCATTTGAATTTGAATCATAAATGACAGCTCCTCTACGAAGAACAAAAACAAAATATAATAAAAGCAAACGACAGTTTAATTTAAATCGACAGTTTTATTATGTTTATATGAATTTATATTATATAAAAGAGGGGCCAGCTCATTATCATGTAACAACAGGATCTTACGTACATTACACCAAATGTCGTCGCAATGGGCTTTCCTGCAAGCGGTGTAGAATCCGCTTACCGCAATGACATAGGGCATGTAGCGGAAATGCTGAACGGTAATTGCTCTCCATATATTCTATCGCATCTGATGGATGATGGGGCCTTGATGAGGCCATTTTCGATTGACCGCATGTGCTCTCCTCACAGCCCGACATTTCAATCATTACATGATTTGGAATCTGAGCCAGCGCAACTATGACTACAAGGTCTTCTACGACATGATACAGCCCCTCGGTTGGCCAGACCACCATGCTCCTGCTCTCTCCCTGCTCTTCAAGATCGTATCAGCCATGGACTCGTACGGCTGCTCACCTACCGTGCGCGTGTGTGAGTTTCGGCGGAGAAGCCGTGATGGTCCCGCTAACCTGTGTCTGTCATATCACTAGATGGCTGAAAGCTGACAAGCAGAACGTTGCGGTGGTACATTGCATGGTACGCCTGCTACGCCAGCCCATGCGCGCAAGGTACGATGTTGCTCACGCAATTCTCTTTTGGTCGATGTGCAGGCTGGGAAGGGTCGAACAGGAACGGTTATCTGTTCGTATCTTCTATACTGTGGTAGGTTTCTCCTTCCCTTCAGTCAGCGATGGCGTATGTTGACGTTGTGGGCCTTTAGGTGAGTTCGATGATCCATTGAAGGCCATACGCTTCTTTGGACGAAAACGGTGGGTTCCACTTTCTTTTGTTATTGTCCCCTGTTCAACGTGTTCAAAGCTCTCGTCTACTTCTCTGTCATCAGGTCTGCGATAGAGGCAGGCGTAGAGCAACCATCCCAACAACGATATGTAGGCTACTTTCATGAGGTCATCAATGGCTTCTTTCCACAACCTAGGACACGCAGATTGAAGGTTAGAATCATCCTTATGAACGGCCCTACTCTGCGTTATATCCTAACTTTGGTGTTTATTAGCGAATCGTGCTACGACCGGTTCCATCATTTTCTCACCTCAGCGGGCTACGACCAGTCTTACACATCTTCAACACCTCCAACTATCCTGAAACGCTCATATACACCAACGCTCCTGTGCCCGACGTAGACATCCGGTATGCACAGTCATACGAGCAACTTTTGGGTTCCTGTTTGCTGATACGAAACGCGACAGGCACTATGCACCCTATGAGGGCAAGGTGGACTTTCTCTTCCGGGTGCCCATTCAAGTCAAGGGCGACATATTGATTCGCCTATATCATATATCGAGCAGGCTCGGCGGCTCAATGACTGCTACTGTGCCAGTACTTCGCGCGGTACCGTACCCATTCTCTTTCGCTTTTATGCAGCGCAAGCAAGGTCTGATATTCATCTTCTACACTAGCAATTCCACACAGCGTTCATTGAAGGGGACGTCCTAATATTCACAAAAGCCGAACTCGATCTGGCTTATAAGGATAAACGGTAGGATATTTGAATCGAGCTTTACATTTAACTCTCCCTTTTGACTTCCACTCTTGCAGTGTTCCTTCTTCGTTCGAGATGCGGTTGTATTTTGAACCGCTCGCGGACGAGGAAGCCGATAACAATCAAGACGAGTATTGGACACCTCAGTCTCACAGTAACTTCATGGCTGTGGTAAGTTTGCATATCTTGTTTCGTCCAAGTTGCGTGCTTTTGCGATCCGCAAACTCAATCTTCCTTTCTATTGCAGGCCAAGAAGAACAGGGAAAGGAGGCTAAAGGAAGCCAGCGCGGACCTAGCTAAGCTCCAATATCCCGACGATGCACACGAGGCAGAGTCCAAACTGGGTCAAAATTGGACAGCGCTTGGATCCGAGGATGACAGCGGTGAAGGTGAGGCGAGCGACCCTGGTGAAGAGGAAGATTTCTCGATCATATCTGTCACCGAGGGCAAGAATCCGCGGGTGACGCAACGGAACCTTGAGCTTGATCTTACAGGGGCGAGATGGAGCGGTGATGTACGGATAGGCATGCGGAGCCCGCGAAGCCCTCGAAATGATGCACAGGAATCACCACGAATACGGAGTCTTAGCGATGGGCAGACTTCCGAGAATACGAACGCAATGGGCCAGCACAGACAAGCGCTACACAACGGAAACAAGTCAAGTGGCCGAGCCCCTGTCGTATTCGATCGAAGCGTGGATAAGGCTCTACAAGATCTACTGCAAGTAACTGAGGAGCTCAAGAACAGCGGCTTCTTAGAGGAGGATTACTTGGCGGATCATGCTGGGAATGTAGATAATTCGCAGAAGGGCGGCAGCGGCGTCAACAGTGATGGATCGGCACGGGGAGGAATGTATATTGCAAAGACCGATTCGAGCGAGCGAGCAAGTCACCGTGGTTTGTCAGCGTCAGGCGCTAGCATGGCATATAGGCGGAATCCACCGCAGCACGCTAAGGACGGAAGCGAGGGGACGTTCGGCACTGCGGAGGACTTCTCCGACTTTGAATTCCTCTACACCAACAGACCGCCCGTCTCGTCTGCTTCGTCATCGTCTGCATCTCCTAGCAGGCTATCCAAGGAAGCCCTCACGAAGCTGTTGCTCGAGTAGCAGGTGAGTTGTGTGGTGCGGCTTCCTTGCCACCTCCTTCCTCATCCTGTCTGCATCTACACCGATCTCTCTGCTCGCGGCGCTGCAATAAATCAAACGTTATACGCAATTTTCCATATTTGGTGCTTCACTGGTGTTATTGCCCTTTCCAGAGCAGAGAAGGCAACCATCACACAAGCTTCAACGGACGTCTCTCAAGCAACCTCAAGATCTCTTGAAAGAGTACTCTTCACCCCCTTCTGTTCATCAACACCTATCTATTTCGACATCTCACTTTGGCAGCCAGGAAGGATCTGACGGCGAGGACAGTTAGTTGTGAGAGAGCAGAGACCAAAGACGGTAGTAGGTACGTTGGCTTTCCATCTTCAGAGCAATCCCATCCTTTAGTCTTTATGGTGGCTGCCCCTGGCGATATTGGGCGATGAACCATTCTCTGGATCAGCCCTTGTTTCTTTTTCAAGATTGAGTTCATCAACTCTTCTTCTTTTTATCTGCACCATATCTTTGATTCCTTGGCTGACACGAGCGTTATGCGCGTGGGACGGCAGCAGGAGGATGCAAGATCCTTCGCACACGAAGAAGCTAAATGAAAGCGGTGGACTTGAGGAAGACGAAGAGCGTTATGAAAAGCGCACGTCTCTCAAGTTGGTGAGAGTGAAGGAGCTGCGTCGTAAGGTGCAGGAATTGCTCGACCGCGATGAGCAGGAAAGGCGCGAGATACAACGAAGACCCTCGGTGATTGCACTTGAGACCAAGAAGCGGAGCGAGCTTATCAGAGAATGGGAAGCGCTCAAGGAGGAGATCGAGAAGGAGAAAGTGAGTACGCTCGCCCCGGAGCCCATTTCTCGCATGCGACGTCCGTCGGTTCTGGCCATCGCGAAAGAGAAGAAGTCAGCAGAGATCATCCACAAGCTCGAAGCGATAATCGAGACGAACCAGGGTGCCTGGATGAATGCAAACCCATACCAGGCTACGCCCAACAAACCAGCTCAAAAGAATGTACTCCCCAAGGTGGATTCTTCATCAACGAACAGTGCGAGAGAGCAAGTGGACTCTAATAAGGAAGAGGTTACCAGCAATGTTGCCAACAACTCATCGGAGCAGAAACCAATCACAGAGGAGCCAGTGAGTGCGGTCTCAGTTCTCCAGCATGAGGATGCGGTGGAGGAGACAGCAGACGGAGCCGATGAGAAAGGTGAGGAGTCTTCGGGCAGCTGGGGAGAGCGTCGATCCAGCAACAAGAACAAGGGACCAGCGTTACAGATCGGGGAGAGGCATGGACGCACGGAGTCACTGAACCAAGGAGAAAGCGTAAGTGCTGGCGGCGAGGAGACCCCTGCTGTAGACCAGAAGGTCGTCGGCACTGCAAAACCGAAACGGCAAGTGCCAATCACACTGGTGACCCCTGCACCTGAAGAGGATGAGGCAGTAAAGGTGGAGGTTAGCTCGAATGCAGCCCCCGAAGCTTCCGCTGGAGTTGGCGCTTCATCCTTAATTATGGTGGCCGAAGAAGAAGAAGAAGTATTCCGAGCGGCCAACAACGCAAGTGAAGCGTTCTTAGGTGTGACTAAGCCTCGGTATGCACTTCGTTGAACATGATAGAGGCTGCACGCAATCTGATTCTTAGTGAATGACGCAGGTCGCGCACACTGGTTGTATCTGAGCTCTTCGAGGAGCCTCCGCTGCTGCTTGAGGCAGTTGGTAGGTGGTGAGCACCTTTCGATGAGTTAAGTCTTGTTAACCAGAGCCTTGTGTCCGCAGGCGATACAGTAGAGGAAGCGGAAGCTGAGAGCGCCAAAGAGCCTACCGCCGAAGCGACCGAAGAAGTTGAGCAGCCTGCCGCGCCAGAGGCCTCTGCACCACCGGCATCACCGGCGGTCGAAGAAAAAACATCATCGGCGGTCGAAGAAAAAGCATCACCAGACGCATCCGTTCCCCAGCCGGCAGATCCTGCACCTGAGGCAGCCCAACCGAAGGACACACGAGGAACCGACAGTACTACAGCTGAGGTAATCTACTCAATCGTACGCCTAACCAGTGAGGGCAATGACTGATTCGACTTGTTTTCCTTCCCGCCGGTGAACTCCCGCAGAGGAAGTCGAGCCTGCCATGGAAGAAATCCAAGCCCCCTCCGACCATCGTCGTTGATGAGGAATACTCATCTGACGAAGAGAACGCGCAAGAGGGGAAAAAGGTGAAGTGCCGTTCCAAATCAATCAATCGAGGTACATGTCCTTCCTCTTGGTGATCACATTTACCTTATGCTCACCCTCCTTGTCCTAGCCGACGTGGATCCTCCGGCCACGAAGGAGGGTTGGCTTGTTAAGGGAAAGGAAGCTCGCTTCCCTGGTTGGAAGAAGAGGTGCGCTTTAGATGATCTCATCAGTAATGGGAATGTTCTCATGGCATACGGTAGGTGGTTCGTGCTAGAGTACCCGTTCCTTAAGTACTACACCAGCGCAAACGAGAAGCAATTCAAGGGACACATCAGCTTGCGAGGCGGCTGTATGGTCGACGTAGTCACTCACACAAGCAAGACCGTCAAACACCCTGGTACCATCCATACAATTATGACCTTCGCGGTGGCACACCTCACTCAATCCCAATACAGATTGCACATTCCGTATCAATGGCGGATCCAAGCTGTTCCTGCTGGAGGCCGCCTCGGCGCAGGAAAAGAAGGAATGGGTGACTGCCCTCTGGAGTAACATATTCTATGCCAACCCTGCCAAGCGGCACGGAGGTGTGAAGTATCAGGTTGAGCTACAGGTAACGTAAACCAGACAATTCCTCGTAGCTGTAAATGATGGGAGAATCTCACCAATACACGATGTTGCAGTTGGGTTTGGGTCAAGAGGGGAGACCCTGCTTGCTCGTTGTCGAGCTTCCGGGCTTACGGCTCGTGGACGCTCAGACCAATACTGAGTTATGGAGGCGGCCGATTCACCACGTCCAGTCCATCACCAGGTATCTTGAGCTCCTCACGTTCATGAAGATGCCCTCCACTCAGTTGTTGACCCTTGTTCCCTTGCGCCCAGGCCTGACGACGAGACTGAGCGGTGGATCATCTTCAACTTTGATCGTTATGGCGGTTCGGTGATGCTGACCCTGACCTCGACGACTCCCGCGGTCATCTTCAACTCAGTGCAGAGTGTCATCCTCACCCACGTCGCCTGGCGTGGTAACCCGATCCTGAAGGGCAACTATTGAGGTTGAGCCCTGCAGCCTTCTGTGCTGCAAGTCCATACAACACCCCTACGAAGATCGTTAGGAGTTCTTCTTACTTCCCATTGTGATAATAGAGAGAATAAAGCGGCAGTTCGTCTAGATGTTGCATTCCAAGCATTGGCAATTACTACTTAATGATAAATTAGCGGACATATTTCAAATACCAGGAAATTTCGGACCAATGAGCATTGCGTACACATGAGATTTCTCAGTAACCGTCACAACGGCAATGAACGCCATTCAACACATTTCCTGGAGAAGCGGCACACAATTCCTTTATTTTTCTTATTTAGACCAAAAACAGTAAAAACTCTCTACATACACAGATACACCCAAGGAGAACACTAAGATGACATCCTCCGTCATGTTGGACTTTTTCCTCGGCGGCGTGGCGGCCGCCTTCTCGAAATTGGTTGCGGCTCCGGCCAACCGGGCCAAGGGGCTCCACCAGGCCGAGGCCGAGCTCCTCCGGCAGGGACGCCTGGCGCACCCTCTTCGTGGCGTGTTCGGGTCGCTCGCGTATGTGACGCATACCGAAGGTCTAAGCGGCCTGCTGCGCGGCAGCTTGATGGACTTCTTGCGCTACTACCCCACGCAGGCACTCAACTTTGCCTTCAAGGACACCTTCAAGAGCATGTTCCCCTACAACAAGGAGACGCACGGCTATGTGCCCTGGTTCCTCGGTGCTCAGTCAACACTCGAGTCATACAAAGTCAAAGAGGATAAGTTCTCACACACTCCTGTGTACGCGTCTTGCAGGCAACCTGGCGTCTGGAGCGCTGGCAGGAGTGGTCTCTCTGCTGATCGTTTATCCGATGGACCTCGCGCAGACGGTGCTGATGGCTGATGTCCTCGCTCCGGAGATCGGGCGTACACACCATTCATTCTCTGGCGCCCTCGATGTGTGGAACCGAACCGTGCAGCACAGTGGCCCATCGGGCCTCTATGCTGGTTTTGGCATCAGCATTGTTGGCATCCTGGTGTACCGTGGCCTCTACTTCGGACTGTACGACGGGCTCAAGAAGCTTGTGCCTGCAAGACACCGATCATCATTCTTCTTGTCATTCTTGCTCGGCTGGTCAGTGACGATCGCTGCTGGTCTGTTGTCCTATCCTGTTGATACGATTAGGTACCGCGTGATGAGTCTCATTTCATTGATTCATCCGTTAACAACTGCTCACCGCGTGAGCAGGAGACGCATGATGATTGCTGCACCGACTGATATGGCCTACAGCGGCACCATGGAGTGCGCACTGACGATCTGGCGCGAGGAAGGGATCGAGGGTTTCTTCCGCGGTGCCCTGATGAACGTTTTCCGAGCACTCTTTGGCGCTCTGGCCCTCGTGCTGTGGGATCAAGTCCAGTTCTCCCTGGTTCCCCTGCTAGCGAACCAAAACTCTGTATGAACGTGCTGCATTCACCGAACTGCCTTTTCACGTCACTGGAGCCTGCCACGCCAGCTCATCCAAGGGACGTTGAACGTTGCGGTGATGCAGTTCTGTAGCACTGCAAGCAGCAGGCCATGGAAATCGATAAACGGCCCACTGTTGATCTTTGGTTCTCACCATCACGGAGCTCTCCTTTCCTGAATCATGCTGCGAGAAGAAGCGCTTTGATCTATCCAACGCCTACCAGAAGAAAGCACTACAGCGCGTGATCAACAGGAGGCAGGTGGTACAAGATGCTCGAATTAGCTACCACGCCTACAGGGCTAATGGTATGACTATTTGAGCATCTTGTTACCAGTTTGGCTATTGCATCTCCGGGTGACAACGTTTTGCTACACATGTACATAGATACTTATATCATGGCTGCTCAACCGGCCACAACCGTAACGTACTAGATAAGAAGGGTCCTTCATTTGGCCATCAGCATAGGTGAAGAGACTCAATGATATAAGTAGGGTTTAATAAAGGCGTTGGTTTATCACACCATACCTTTGCGATGAAAACGATCAAGCCAGCATGCCACAGTGTCGGCATCGATACTGGGACATGTGGCCGCCTCTCGGTCTCGTTTATCAGTAGGAGCACAACTTGCCATCTGCTGTAATGCCTTCACCATGTTTGTACAATCAACGAAGCTCGTGCTCGGGAACCTGTACATCATCATTCAATTCAAGATAAGTTGATCTGCGGGAAAGATAGCATGGGGAAGACCGCACCAAGAGTAGAACATCGAGCGAACAACAAAGAGAGGATTCGTCTCCTTGCTGGCGTAGATCCGCTTTCGCCAAGCAAGATAGGTAAGTTCCTCCAGCTGAGGAACAACCAGTGGATCTGATTCACTCTCGGGTGTTGTCTCGTGCGCCGTCTTGTTTTCCAGGAAGAGTTGGATGCCAGCAAGCAGAGTCTCAAAAGATGTACTCTGAGAGAAGTTGTTGATGTGATAAACGTGCCCGCTTCCGTGTATCTCCTTGGTGTGCTTGGCTATGCTCACGATGGTCCTCGCAGCAAAGTCCACCGGAATCAAGTTGAACTCAACTCCTACATTCACCACATGTTAAGCTGGTTCGTCACTCAAGACTGGATGATGGTAAAGCATACCTTTACACATGGGATAGCTTTGCATATGAGTAATACCACATATGAGCCGAGAGACCCAATCGCTCTCGTTGGCAACACCTCCTCTTCGGTGCATTCCTGCCTGGAGAGTTTCGCCAACCAGCATGCCACAGCGATAGACATGTACTGGCACGCCTTTCTTACGAGCACGGCGTACAAGCAGCTCCGCGACGCACTTGGTCTGACGGTATCCTGTTCGCAAGGAGGCTATGTACTGGTCGATACCACCACTGATCCTCACCATCAACTTCTTGAGGTCTTCATCCTCATCGGTCACCTTGGCTGCACGGTAATGGTGTGCATGCCACCGCAGAATCAGCCCAACTTCAGAATGAAGGAAGTTGCAAAGACTTGCGTACCTCTGTCCTGTAAGACGCTCAAGCTTGATATGTGGTGAACGGTGGCTATCTTAGGTCCGGATACAGCCAGTCGTAGAACATTCCTCGTTCCTGGGTGAAGATCAGAAGATCAGAAACGTCGATCAGAAGCGAAGTGGATCAACTCAAGCGTTTCGTACCCAGCACGTTGTGCTTATAGAGAGAGGAATAGGACAACAAGGAATTGACCCAGGCTCCACAATGTACAATGACGTCAACATCACAGGCCAGTGCATTGAATCGTGACCTACAAAGTAGGAAGTTAAGGAGACGTTGAGTGCACCACCAAATAATTGTCAGGATGAGGAGACAACTTACGTATCAAGACCGAAGCATTCCTTTGAGAGCTCACCTACCACGGGTCTAATACGTCGACTCAGGGACTCGTCCCATAGTTCATAGTCCTCCATGTGGGTGCGAACACGTGACATGGCTAAATCCTCAAGCTCACGATGATCGTCCTTATCACTGCTAACGCGCACCAGGCAGTAGACTGGCACATCGTCGGGATACTCACGAAGAATGAAGTGCAGAAGAAAGGCTCCCAGGAAGCCCGTCGATCCGGTAAGAAAGACGCCACGCACCTTTGAGTCCTATATACCGATGGAATCAGAGCTATTGCATCACAGTGGTTAAGAAGACGCGGTACTTGAACTGACTTCTCACACTGTTCCGAGAGCAATCGTAGCGTCTCAGCGTCCAGCCATGAATGATTTCGCCAGTCCACCGTAAGTGTGGGCCCAAACATGGCTTGGCCGTCACGAGCATCATCAGTCATGGCAGAATTAGCTTCAATGTAATCAGCTAGTTCATCAAGAGGACGCTCGAGAATCACCGCCAGAGGGACACTCACGTGGAACTTCTCCCGGATGACCTTCATCAAGTTCACCGCGCCAAGGCTGTCTGTACCAAGTTCGAGAAGACTTGCTTGACCTTCAACTGCAGCCTGTTGTGCCCACAATTCAGGTCAATTGGACAGAATGTACTAACTAGAGACAGAGAGATTTACGTGACTAAGAATGGTGCTTGCGACTTCATCCCGTAGAGCCTGCCTCGTGCGCTGAATGTGAACCGAGGTGTCGGCGTACATCGCTTCGATAGCTGTTTCGTAGTGCTGGGCGAGCACACGCCGATTCAGCTTGCCAGTGATGGTCCTCTGATGATTCTTCTCGCTGAAGGGCTCATATGCGATGTGCACGGCGCGCGGCACTTCGTAGTACTTCATTCCTTCGCGGGAGGCGACGCTCTGAATCTCGCCCATGACTTGCTGCTTGAGAGCCTCCTGATCTGAAAAAGGATCATCGCCCTCCCTGTCGCGTTGGTTCGGCACGATAATCGCCACAAGGTGTGACCGAGTTCCGTCACCATAAACGAAGCAATCTTTGATCGTTGGACAGCCTAGAATGAGAGTTGCCTCAACCTTCTCTGGTACAACGAACAGACCTTGAGCGAGCTTGAATAGGTTCTAATATATCGACTCAGTGAGTACGAGAAATAGGACATTGGCAAGAGTATTGCAGTTCTTCTCACCTTTTTACGATCGATTATCTGCACGAACTTCCAGCCATCTTCCTCATGTAGTTCTCCAATGTCTCCCGTACGGAACCAGCCGTCCACAAAGTTCTCTTTGGTCTGTTCCTCGTCGAGGTAATACCCTGCATGGTGTAGCTAAGACGTTAGTTTCGCTGCAATGCGGGCGCTGAATGCAGACGAGGATCACCAGGCGTAATTGTTGGGCTTCGAACTAGAATCTCTCCCCTAGGTGGCTTGTCTGTTGTCTTATATTCTTCCCAATCCTCCAGCTTCACTTCCACATTGCTACTCACCTATGTAAACAACCTGAGTAAGAAAGGGCCGAAGTGATAAGGCCACAATGAGGATCAAGCACCTTCTTGTCGTTGTAGATACCGCCGATTTCCGTAGCTCCATAACTCTCCCTGATTCGTACTCCCAGCAACTTGTTGACGAAGTCAAGCACCTCCTTCGATACAGGCGCGCCACCTGATGACGGTTCCAACATACAAAAGTTATAACCTCACATGATGACAAGAACTGTCGAGCTGAAACAGTTACCGATTGTGACTGTACGAATGCAACCATCGCCTAACAAAGCTTTGAACTTTTGCTTGACCTGGTCCTTGATTTGCTTCTGCTGAGCAGAGGTCGCCTCTATATGTATACGTCATGATACAGAGTTAAACTCTGCCATTCTCTAACTTAATCATGAAGAGTCAAGTTCAGTACCACCAGCCTCTCGAAGTGCTTCACGGAGGGCCTGCTGATAAAGCTGGTGTACGGTTATCCACGTAATCGGAGGTCCCGAAAGTACGGTGGGCCGCAGTATCGGGATCTCCATAAGTATTCTGTCCACACCGCCCGCGAAACAACCCACCCTAGCCCCGTTGCCTAAATGAATTGAGGTAAGGATCACTGATTACAAGGGATCAAATGAGAACTCGTACACAGTGCATGTTCGGTATTCTTGCGGGTGGACGAGGCTGACAGTGGTCCACTGGTCATATAGACTGAGGGAAACGGGTAGAGAGGCGCTCTGGAACGTCCAAGTTAGCGGCTGTTCAAAGTAAACAACTATTCGAGGTAGAAATACCTCGAACTCAAGGTGTTGTGCCACATCCGTTCGGTGTAGATAGTGCCCTTAATGAATGAAGTAGGAACCGTACATGAGTGACAAGTAAGACATCTATTCAGGTTAAGAGGAATACCTTGGGATGACCCGTGCTTCCTGAAGTGTAGATAACGGTAACAACGTCATCTGGCTGATTGGGCACCTCGAGTTCAAACGAGGCACTCTGATGGGATGTGTTAGACAGCACCTCATGCAATAACGGGAATCTATTACCATACCTTCTCCAGATGGCTTTTGCCTTTCTCTTCGACCCACCAAAAGGGCAGCACCTTTGGTCCCTTGTGCATACAACGAACATGTTAATAAAATGCGTTGGCGTGTGAGCTCGAAATGCTTACCTTATTCGCTACATCGCTGATTTGTTGCTCCTTACTCTCATCATTTGTGTGAGGTGGATTGGAAGGCTGATGTTGTTCAAGATGAATGATGTACTGAAGCGAAGGCAAGGATTCCCCAAGCTGCGTGAAGAGCTCCACAAATTCTGGACTGCAGACAATGCAGTTAACCTGTCCTGATGTATAAGCGCAATATCTTGACCATCATTCACTTCGGAGCTAGAGCTGCGCTACCTGTATCCGCTTCAGAATGTACAGCATGTCAGCTGAGTTGCTGTTGGTGTGTAGACCGACGGAGATGATGGATCGATAGATACAGGCAAAATCGGTCAGATACCTTGAGCAGAGTACACCAATCAACAACTCAGTAAGGCATGTCCATCAGCATATCGTTGTATAGATTCATCCGTACCATTCCAAGCGGTTGGGCGAGCAGATAGCCAGGTGCGAACGCGGCTGGACTCCTATCGCATTCAGGCCAGCAGCCAAGTTGCGGACTCTCTCCGCAACATCCTTGAATGTGAACCACTTGTACGATGAGTCAAGCGTGCCTGATGTGATCGTCATCATCAACCGCACTCTGTACAGAACAAGTTGATGATGAAGAAGAAGAATCACAAACCAGCGTCATCAGTGACCGGACGCCAACCGAGACACCATCGGTTGGGGAAGCGTTGAAAGGCAGCCGTCAGAATCGATGCCGCCGTCGGTCCGTCGATCGCGTCTTGATTCGCCCACGGATGGCCCTTCTCCGCAAACATCTCGTGCGGATGTGGCGCCACTTTCGCGTCTGATGAACCACACCAGCATTCACATTTTATCATTTTTTCTTAAAATTCAGAAAAATTAAGAAATGAACTAAAACATGGGATTTATATAATTTTATATTTATAATTCAAAAAATAAACAAAAACTTATTTTAAATAAAAGGAAAATTCTATTGGCGCGTACTATGATAGCAAGCGCCACAGCGTTCGGCCCAGTCGCACGTAGTACAGTGGTAACGAACCGCGCTTGGCGCGATGCATCGCCAGCACACCTCGCACTCCGCCTCCATCAACTTTGTTGTGTTTCATCCTCTTGTTCGGCCAGGATCACTGAATTCTGCTACTAGTGCCTATTTCAAATTCCTCCGTAAACGAGAGTATTTGAATGCCAAATGTGAAAAATTTGAAGCACGCAAGTGTTCTCCGTGATCAAAGCCACAAAAGTTCAGTGAGGGACAAGGAGAAAGATGAAGGCGACGTGGGTGTGCCTTGATGCCGGCTCGCCGACGCAGGACGAGGACTCGACGGAAGAGGAGGAGACCTACGTGCCAGGCGTGCCCGATGAGGATAACGTCGTGCGGCCTCTCCCGCGTTGGGGCCAGACCCTGTCTCCGTCACACTCAACCTCCGTAGCAGCCGGCCAGCAGCACTTCCTACTCTACGGAGGTATATTTGCCACAATTTCAACCCAACATTTTTCTTTTTTTAAATAATTAATTTATTTTTATGATAAATAAATTAATTGAATTTACCAATTATGGTAATAATGGAGAATATGATGGAAATGTAATCAATACACAAAACATTAAATATTTCTCTTTGTTGTCTGTGCAGGAAGGGATGGTTGCTTTTCGGAGGGATACGTGTACCCGCGCGAAGTGTGGGAGTGCACCGTCACGCTCGGTGGCGATGTGTGGACTGCGCAGGGTCGCGAGGCATGCGCCTTTGACTGGAGCTGTCTGCCGCTCGCCGACGGGAAGAGCGTGCCGCAAGGTAAGCAAGAACTGAGGAGGATGTGTTGTATATGCGAGTGGTAGGAGGTAAGCTTGATGAACCTCGCTGATGATTGTACATTCACCTTAGGTCGATTCCTACACGCAATGTGCAAGCTGGACGAGAGGCGCACGTTAGTTTGGGGTGGGCATGACGATGAAGACGTGTTTGACGATGTGTATTTGATGGAAAGAAAAGGTACAATGCACTTGACAACAGTGGCTTGTCGCAGAAGAAAAGAGGTCACTTACCCGTGATTCAGGCGATGAGGTTAAGTGGACATTGCTGCATTGTGATGGTAGTGGTCCAGGCCCACGATTTGCAGCTGGGTGTGTTTCGCTGGACGACCGCACTATCCTCGTCTACGGCGGTAAGAACGATCGCGGGGCATTCAGCGACCTTCACACTCTGTGCATCACCGGTTGCTCCCGTATTTCCTACACTTAGAGTCTCGCATAGTGCTTGCTGATGAGACCACCAATACAGATGAGCAGAACGGCCGATGGGAACGCATTTTGGCAAACGGCGAGCCACCAGTCCCTCGTGATTGTGGTACGGTGAGCCTGGTGAGGAACAGGTAAGTTCGCCTCTCCTCACGGAAGAGGCTTGATTCAAACGACTCAACATGTACATTAGGATCTACGTCATAGGCGGCACGGAGGAGGAGAAGGAAGTGTTCATCTACGACATTGGTAGTCATCACTTCGAATGCACACTGTCATCATTTACTGAATCCACATCATCTTCGCTCGGTCAGGTGCGAATACTTGGACAGCTATCGGCCCGAATGACGATGACGAATTATGGCCGACGCTCCGATCGGGCCACGCCTGTTCGGTGGTCGATGATCGATTCATCGTCATGTTCGGTGGTTGCACGCCTGAGTCTCTGCACGACGATACCTACGGTAGGAGTGAGTGCTTCACTGACATTCCTATGCGTGTCCTGATCTTCCTTCTGTTACCTCTCCTACAGTGTTCGACACTGAACGAGAGCGGTGGACCCAACTTCAATTCTGTGAGGGAGAAGAAAAGCCAGCTCCACGAGCAGGTATGTCCGCATTCTCTGCCTGAGTGTGCTCTTACTTACCTTCGGCAATCAGGGCATTCCTTGGTCACTCTGGCTGATGGACGAAGCGTGGCCCTCTTCGGTGGAGAGACGGCCCGACCGGACGAGGAAGTGGATATGGAGACTCACAATGGCTTGCACGTGCTCGTGCTTCCTCCTGATCTCGCTCTCCCATAGGTGTGACAATCGTCCTTTCCACAGCATCGAACGAAAGGGCAGAGTTTCGTCGGTTTCGCACCCTTGCCTTTTGATCGCTTGAATGTTTCGTCTTGCAAGTCTTGATACTGATGGCTACTACTTGCAACACTTGATGCCACTGTCTTTGTCACTCTACCACTGGATCAGTGTGGGCAAGAGCACGATCAGTGAAGGCAGTGGATTGTCCAATCTTTCACGGCATGTCATCCGAGCAGAAGAAACCGTGACAGTTCCGCAGAAGTATCGTGATCGGAGCTTGAGGAGTGGCGGAGTCGTGGGGTGGGACGCAGCCAGCCGACCAGTGACGAGTGCCACCTGTACGCGCCTCACGAGGGAAGGCAACCAACAATCAAACAACGCACACCGTCACACGCGTCACAAGCAACAGAGAATCAGCTGACCACACACATATACCTACACACACTCAGCTATGGCGCACATGATGGAACAGCAGAGAGCTGCACCAGAGGTAACTGGATCGGCCAACGGCGGAGGTACCGGAGGTGGCGGCTTCCTGCGGCGGGCGGCGCTCCGTCTGTTCCAGGTGCTCTCGCAGGAGAAGCACGCGCTGGACAACGTCGAGTTGGAAGAGAACGCCGTCCGACTCGCGCTGGAGCTCAGCGCCGAGGAGCGTATGCGGGAGGGCTACATATGGGATACCGTCACCTTCACGGACAACGTGGCCGGCGTGGACCAGGAGACTATGGCGATGATGCAGGAGGAGGCACGGCTACTGCGCGAAGAACAGGATAGGGAGTTCGACAGGGCGTTGGCGGCGGACCGCGCGCGTGCGGAGAGGAAGGAACAGCGCGTGGCGCAGCGTCAGCGCGAGCGACAGACGAAGGAAGAGCGACTCGCAGAGTTCCGTCAGCGTCTCGCCATCGAGCCTGCGGTAGAAGCCATGGGCGTGAACGTGTGCCGACTTGTGTTGCGATTCCCTGATGGCAAACGAGCCGAGCGACGATTCCAAAGCACAGACTTGCTGTCTGAGGTACTCACGTTCGTGAACATTCTCACACTCGAAGAGGAGCTGGAGCGAGAGAAGGTTGATACCTTCTGCGAAGACGAAGACGAAGACGTTGATGACTTCGTCGATGTCGGGAAGGAACACTTCGACAGAATGCACGCCAGGATGGAGCCATCGAGCGCCGACAACGATAGTAGCGATAACACGAAGGAGGTCAAGATGACCAACTTCCGCATATTCGTGTCGTCGTGCCCGCGCCGACTTCTCGATAACTACAGCTTGACGCTAGCCGAGGCCGGCCTGTGTCCCAGCGCCGTGCTCTTCCTTCAGCATCATTCGCCTGTCTCCACCGACTCGCTGGTCAACCCTTGAAAGCTTGACTCCTGCTCAGAGGAAGCACGTTAATCCTGCGGCATCCTCCAATTCACGTGTTTGTAAGTATGTTTCCAGCAGCACAGCGTTGCAATGTACATTTCGATCATCTATCTAGAGTCACTTGTGATGTCTTCCTATATCCGTCCCTCTCAGTAGCTTCCTGTGTATCATTCACATATTCCCTCCACATGTGGGACATGGTCCAAGCCTTGGTTAGCGCCACGTACGCCCGTACTGACCGTGCAAGGGCAAGAGAATCGGGGATATAGGCTTGTATTAGTTTATCATAGAATAAGTGCATGCACCCTAACCATTTCACGAACGTCCCTGGCTGAGCGCCTCCAGAAGTTACTCGTCAGAGTCCCATTTCCTCCTTTGATACTAAAATACATAATCCCATGCCGGGATCCATCAGCTTCAGATCCTGCATTTGAGTTTGCAATCACGTGAACGTACAGTGATCTTGGTGTGTTGCTGCTTCTCACTGATTTGATCGAGGAGGTTGATGAGGCTGGCCTCATTGACTTTACCGCCCAGCTGGCCTGACTGGGCCGCGTGGATGATCATGTCTTCCACTCGCCGTGCCTTTTCGGGCTTCACCAGGCTGATGCGCGCCACTGCACACAGCCAGAGTGCATTCGATTAGAAACGAATCCTCACGTGTAGAACGAAGGTATGCATCACGTACGCCTTTCTCGTGCCTCCGCCGTCAGCAGCTGCGTAAGGATGGTCCGCCTACGGTCCTCCATCTCCCTGTATTAGAAGAATAAGATTAAAATATTTTTCGAATATTACTTATGCATAAACATTTTTAAAGAAATTCATATATAAAGCCCTCAATGGTGTTAATAGATTTTTAAAAAATAAATAAAAATATACCGCTGCCGAGCCTCCTGCTCCTGCGGACTGGGGCCGCCTCCCGGAACGCCGCCACGACCAGCAGCCTGCACATAAAGACGAGGATTTGCATGCACACGATTAGCTTTCTGCAGATCGATCATCAAGTTGATCATACCTGGGCCTGCAGCTCGGCAAGGCGCTTCTGCCTGATCATCTCCAGCTCAGCATCATCGTCCTGTCCCGGTTGATTTAGCATTCATCTTTGCCAAAGTGCGTAGTGCAGGGCAAACGGTACCATCTCTGCAAATGAATAATTGTTCTGTACTGCCTATGATGACCTCGTGATTTAGAAATGGGTAGTGTTGAAATGTTTCGGAAATGATTTGGTCTTTTCGTAAGGTCATATCTGTCGACACAAGTGACACCAGCTTTGTGGCCACCAAGTCCCTTGATCGAGAGGAATCGCCTCCCAGTTCTCCCTCCCAACCCACATTCGCGGGACACGCCAGGCCTTGGGGTGTCGGTGGTGTTGATTGCGAGGAGAATTTCTCAGAGGACAGGCAATCGCATCGATCCTCTCCTTTACCACTAGGGCGGCGCATCAGTACTTAATTGAAAAAGGTGAATCATTTATCAAAAGAGAGGAGCAAGTACCAGTAATCAATGGAAGGCAGCCACAATGCACCGGGCGATCAGCAACAATGGAAGATAGGCTCCTCGGTCGCCATCGAGACTACCCTGGGCGAGCGTGTGGAGGGAGTCGTGTACGGCTTCGATCGCGCCATGAATTGCCTCATCCTCCAGGACGCCCCGCTCAACCCGACCCAGAAGAAGACCTACCGCATCATCAACGCGGGCTTCATCAAGAAGCGAATGGCCGGTCCCGTGCTTCCAGCATCGACCATCGATGTGCGGCCGGTACGGCCTCTTGACATGGGACGCATCCGCGCCAAGGAGGCCGCCGCCCTGGCCGAAGCCAAGAAAGACGCCGCCCGCATCAACACTAATGTCAGCACAGATGCCCAGAAGATCTTCAACGCTCTTGCCAAGACGTACGCATATGCTACCTCCTTCCTCCTCGCCATCCCTGCCTCTCCTTCTTTATCAATTAATCCCTCTACATAAATCTAATGATTTATTATTTCCTTTTTATTAATTGATCTGCGCGAGGTCAGAAAATCCCTTTAATTGAAGAGGTGACTTAATTGCTTTGTCGTCTGCTGCGCAGGTTGCCGTGTCGCTGGGAGAATGACACCATCGTGATTTTTGATGATTTGCGGATCGCGAGTCCCTACCGAGTGGAGGACGTGCGCGGCGGAGCCATGACCTCCAAACACGAGCTCGATAGAGTCAAGAGAGTGGTACACCTTTCTCCGCCCCTCACACTTCATGTGTGCGCCTCTACTGGGACATCATGCGCTTGTACTGCCGGTGAGCAGGCGACAATCGATGATGGTGGTGGACTGTTGAGTGATGCGTGACCAGCCCTAACTTCTTTTTGTTATAACAACGTGCAGTTGGACGGTGAGACGCGGCGACTGGGTCTGACAAAGTGAGGTGCTGAGCGCTTGGCGAGCTCGAGCATTGTGTGCAAGACTTTATCATGATGGAGGAACGATGAGGAGGCTGCAGAAGAGGAGATATGAGTACTGGAAGACGTGCAAGGGCGACCGCGCACTTCTTTGATGTGGCGGGAGGACGGTAGACACCGAGGCTTCTCTTCACAGCAGGGCTGTACTTTCATGAGTTACGCGGCGGCAAGGCAGTAGTGGAGGAGACTACTTGGTGTAGTTGTGGTGGATTGGCCCCATGCGCGTACCACCTAGCGAGGTTCGAAAATAACCCCTATTTATTGCTCCTCTCGCGCGTCTGCCTTCTTCTTCATGGAGTTCGCTACCTAACTCTCTCAGCAAGTGCTGAAGGCCAAGTTCAACTTGATCACTAATCTACGCTGCGGTTATTGTGTACGCCACTAGCTTCTCCTTATGATCAGGACATCTCAATACACGGCTGGCACGATGGCCGGACAGTGATGGAGGATGACGAAGAACGTTCAATTCTTCACTCAATCCCTATAGTCGAGATACATGAACGTTGTACATCATGAAGAAGGGTTGCCACACCACCTAAGTGAGGATTGTGCAGAACGCTTAAGCACTGGCTGCAGCTGGCCGGCACCACTTACCACTGATCGTCCGGACCAAAGAAGAGGGTCATCGTGTTGGCGCCCACAAGGTAGTCCTTCGATGGCACCCTGATGTCCATCTCACAGATCAGACAAGGTCACCAAACGGAACGCAGAGCTGGCTGCTATTCGTTCCTGTTACTGAGGTTTGTCCAACGTCCAGTTCCAGCACAGGGCTGCTCCCTTAGAGATGCGTAGACTTAGCATCAGGCCGTTAATGTTGCTCATTGAAGATTCATAAACACAACATTAAACATATTCCATATTAAGGCTAGCAAGACGGCCTTTATGCTTGTCTCAAGTGCTGATGCATATTCCTTGTTGTCACGAGACAGTCTCTCTGTGTAACCCTACATTCTGGCTATTGGTTTCTGAATTACAACCTTAGGCTTGCAGGCTGATGCTTCCCAAAATGTTGTACATTCTGGAACTTCTCTGTCCTGGTGGCCTATGCCGTGGGGTAAAGAAGTATTCATTCCGTATATTATGTGCAGGGGTGAAGTTATCATCAGCTTGGTACATACAATAGATTCAGCATACCTACGACAGTGGTGAGTTTCAGTTCGTTCGCCAGTTACGCGCCTCCAGCTCTAGCAGATCATCAATCATGAAGCGGATGCGCAGGCCCAGCTTCCACTCCCGTACGCGCTCTCGGTAGCTCTTGGCCTTGGCCATGTAGACGCCTAGCGCCTTTCTCGCTCTGCGTTCGTCCGTCCTACGAGTGTCCCTCCTCTCGAAAATGGGACGCTCGTTCGAAGTGTCCGCCTCTGCCTCTTCCTCTTCCTCGAGATCGTCCAACTTGGCGTCCTGATCAACTTGAAGGTAGTCTCTGCGAGGTACGCTCAAGCCCTCCATCTTGGGTCCGACAGTGACAAGCAACTTGCAGAGAGGCTCCACGTTGCGATACATGCCCTTCTCGATGGAATCGCAGAGCTGGGCTAGCATGCTGTGAATCTGCTCTTCCTCGACCAGATGCACATTGTAGAGCTCTCCCAGAAGAACGATCAGCTCGTTCATCCGACGCCAGCGCTGCTCTCGGGCCTTGGCCGTTACAACCCATGGCTTCTCGTGCAGATAGCTTACGAGCTCAAGTGGAAGAAGAGTCTCGAGTTCGGCCTGAGTGACATGATGAATGCTGCCAGATGGGGATCGGAGTGCTGGCATCGATGCCGAGACGCACTTGGCGCACAACTGCATCAGCGACGGGACCTGGATGTACACCGTACTTTCGAACTCGGTGCGGTACTTGCTCATGAAGAGGGAACGGAAGCTCTGTAGCATGAGATAGTTGTGAGTCATCTTGCAACAAAGTTCAGCAGCACAACTTGTGATGAATCAAACTCCGTACAATCTCCTGATGGCGACCAAAGACAGGCGAATCCTTGGACAAGCGACAGCACAGATGAGCGAACAGGACCATCCAGGTCGGGTTGAGCGCCTGGTTGAACACCATGTCGACGGCCTCGCCGAGAAGGTAGGGATCTTGCATGCAGTTCACCATCTGTGCGCAGATGGTCTCCATGTTGACAAAGGTCAGCTTGTTCACCAACCTGCACCCACACATTAAGGTCAGTTCAGAACCGTGTAATAAATAAATAAATAAATAAAGCTCTGTCAGACAATCAAGCTTGTTAAGAGTTTAGGTTAACGACCCAAAAATGGAAAATATTTTTAAATGCGGGGTACCCGAGAAGTGTTCGCTTGAGTTCGAGGTCTTCGCTGCTGGGACCAACACGTCGCTGGTCGATCCACGTCAAGATCATGCCCTTGGGCGGCAGCGGCCTTTGTTGGTCAGGCGAAATTTCGGTTGCCATGTTTCAATTGAACGCGATTAAATTGATTTCACTGTGAAGAAGATGAAGAAAGGAAGAGGAGGCGGGAAACCCTTTCCCCCTTCCCTCCCCCTTGTACGCAGGATTTCTTGAGTCTCTTCGTTCTTCACTTGTCGTTCTGCACCGCTTCCTCCTTTTCTTGTGATCTTCCGCGGTGCGTTCTTAAAATATTTCTTGCTTCAGTTTCCGAAAGAAAACAAGTTTGCGATTTCTGGTTTTCACAAACATACTTCTCCCAACTTGGGCATAGGTTGGCTGCTGCGGATTGCATTGGCGGATGAAGTTATGCATGGACAGGTGCATAGCGTGGAACTCGTACCTTGGCTGCTCTGGGCAAGGAATGCTTCTTGCGCTACACGGGCTTAGTGCGTCGTTTCGCGCGCAAAAAGCTGTGCCAAAAACGAGCGAATTATTTCAATTATTTTAAGTATGCCAACAATTAAAAGATATGATGTTCGAAGGTGAGACGAACCCCCTCCTCTGCACACGGTAGGCGAACCATGCAGTACGTTGTGGACTTGTCGGTGAAGTACGGCCTCCTGCATGGCACCACGGCCAACGTGTGGCGCAGATGGTGGCACCAGCTCGGCTACTGGCAGTGGTGGGTACAGGCAGCGCTGGTGCTGGTGTCCGTGGCGGTGGGGCTGGCAGTGGTCTCCTACCTGTGGCGGTGGGTCGTACTGCGTCGCCGGCGGGCCGACATGCGCGGCCGCATCGTACTGGTCACCGGCGGCGCCAATGGTCTAGGCCGTGAGCTCGTCCGTCGATTGCATGCCCTCGGAGCGATCCTGCTGGTGTGGGACATCGACACTGTCGCTCTGCAGAGCATACGTACCGCTGCCTCTTCATCGTCTTCGTGCTCGTGTTTCCACAGCAGCAGAACGTTCTTCTCCTTCTGTGTCACCAAAGAACGATTTTCAACTCAATCAGATGAATCCAGGTCTGATCTGATGATGATGATGTGCTGTGATGCAGAGGCTGAACTGAAGGAGCGAGTGCACACGTACCTCGTGAACCTAACCAACAAGCGCGCGGTGTATGACGTGGCGAAGGAAGTGATCAAGGATGTCTCCAGAGTCGTGCGTATACCCTAGTTTGTCCTGAATCCGGCTAACAGTCGAGTGGCCGATGCGTTCAATTGTCACAGGACATTCTCATCAACAATGCAGGCGTGGTGTGCGGCAAGACCTTGTTGGCCTCCACGGACGAGGAAGTAGAGCGCACCGTGACAGTCAACATGCTCTCACACTTTTGGACGATCAAAGCGTTGCTCCCTGGGATGAAGCAGCGCAATGCGGGACACATCGTCAACATCGGCTCAGTGTTGGGTACTTCTGCTTTCGTGCCAGAGTGTGGCAATGTGTCGAGCAGGCACTAAAGGTCGTTCTTGTGGGTCAAAGGTGTGTTTGGAGGATCGAGACTGACGGACTACTCGGCGAGTAAGTTCGCAGTATTCGGGTTCACAGAGTGCCTGCGGATGGAACTCAAAAGTGAGGGAAGTCAGGTGACCACCACCCTCATCTGCCCGTACCACATCGACACAGGTATCCTGCTCGCCAATGCTCTCTCACATTTCAGCGCTCATCAGCACAATCATAACGGTCGATAGTAGGAATGTTTGCAGGAGTCAAGATACCCTGGTACAGCCGCCTTCTGTTCCCGGTGCTCAAGCCAGGTCGAGTTGGGCAGCGCATTGTGGAGGCCATCCTGCTTCGAGAGGAAGTGGTGATGATTAGTTCAACCTTCTGGATCGTCTTTCTCCTCCGGGCGCTCCTTCCCGTCTGGCTCTATGATGTCGTCGCCCGAGTGCTAGGCGCCTTTCACGGCATGCAGACCTTTACCGGTCACGCCAAACGTGATTGATCCTGCGGTCTGATCTGCCTCAACCCGCTCCTCATGCACGCCTCTCCAGAGTGATATAAATACTTAGTCTTGTTGTGGGTACTGCTGCTACATGTCCGCTTCGCTTCACTCCAACCATTCGCGCCCGTCGTCCCATCATCGTCTTCACTTCTGCTTGACGACGTAGATCTTGCCGTTGGCGATCGTCACAACGAACGACGACTGCGAGAATGCAACTGAAGTTGTGTACCACACGCACAAGCACACCAGTACGCACACATCACATGATCATCGAATGTAAGCAAGGTCTCCTCAAGAGAAGCCGTCGTCCGTGCTTGTCTGAGACGCACCCGTGAGCTTCTTGAAGGGACTCTCCTTGCCGGAGTTCTTGACTATGCCGTTGACGTCCTGCAGCAAGCCGAGGATGATCTTCGGAAGGTCGGGATCGTCAGCCAAATCTCCCGTTGACTGCATTCAAACGCGGTGAGAAGAGCAGAGATGTCAACACAAGCACTTTGGCAGTACTATTGCTTGGGGCCATAATGATGGTGATTGATGAAAGAAGACAAGGGAAGAGGGATCCGCGCACCGAAACAACGGAACCATCGAGATTCATCTTGAGTGTACCCACCTGCCCCTCAACATCATTGAGATTGTCCTCCTGTTTGCCATTTGTAGAGATTGGTTTTAAAAAAAATAAAATTAATGCATTGAGAGCATGTGGTCGCTACAGATCACAAAAAACAAATAACGATTTAAATCTTTACGAACCATTGATGCTCTATTTGCTGATGATTATCTTGCCGAAAATCGCAAACAACTTTCACTTTTCTCGTTTCTTTTCTTTAAAGCCACAAGGAAATACAAGAATTTCTGGAATATTTGTGGACTTCCAGGTATTTCCAGCTTAGGCCAGCAGTAATTAAAATCAATCTCCCGTTATCCCACGCTTTGTAAAGATGAACTTCTTGCGAAGGTATTTGGTTTGACTATTCCTCAATTAAATCTTAGTATTTTCTCAAAGAAAAACATTTTAGCTAAAAATTAATTATTATAATAATAATCATATTCCGTTGATCCAGTGGAATTTTTTTAAAAATATTCTAAGGTAAAATAAAATAAATTAATATCTTCTTGGCAGGGTCAGCACCAGGACCGCGGTGGCGGGCTTGCACACGGGGCGCAGCAGCAGACGATGCTTCCTCTCCACGTCGGCGGTGCTCCGGCAGGGCCAGGGCATTGCAGGTACGGCGGACCTGGGTGAGCTCAAGGCTGAGTTGCAGCGGGCAGAGGAGCGCGTGACGTCCCTCAAGCAAGCTATCGCCAGTCATCGCGACCCGAGCAAGCGGAAGAGCATCTTGGTGCTGGGTGCCGGTCGGTCGTCCTCCTCCCTCATCGACTACCTCCTGCAGTACGCCACGAAGGAGCGGTGGTCCATCAAGGTCGGTGATGAGGACGAACAGGTGGCGCGCAGGAAGGTGAAGAATCACGCTGATGGGACGGCATTCCGATTCAACATCAATGACATCAAGCAGCGCGAAGAGGAGATCAAGCGCGCCGACGTGGTGGTGTCACTGCTGCCGGCTTTCATGCATCCGCTCGTGGCATCGGAGTGTGTTAAGCATGGCACGGACATGGTCACGGCCTCCTACTCTGCGGCACTCATGCCTTTCGATGAGCAGGCCAAGAAGGCCGGCACCCTCATCCTGATGGAATGTGGCCTAGATCCGGGTATCGACCACATGTCGGCAATGGAGGTCATCGATTCCATCAAACGCGACGGAGGTCAGCTCAGGTCCTTCCGGTCGTACACAGGTGGACTCGTTGCTCCTGAGTCCGATGATAACCCGTGGGGATACAAGTTCAGCTGGAATCCACGCAACGTCGTGGTGGCTGGTCAGGGCGTATGCCAGTACCTACAGAATGGCGAGTACAAGTTTGTGCCGTATCATCAGCTCTTCCGACGCATTGAAGAGATCCACCTGCCCGGCTATGGCAGCTTTGAGGGCTATCCAAACCGCGACTCGCTCTCTTATCGTTCCATCTACGGCATTCCCGATTGCCCCACCGTCCTTCGAGGTGCTTAGTGTCTTCCTGTTTCTTGTTGTTTGCCGACATTCCATTGACTATTGGCTTATGGTACAAAGGCACTCTCCGAAAGCCGGGCTACTGTTCAGCCTGGAACGTGTTTGTGCAGCTGGGCATGACAGACGATACTTACCATATAGAGAATGCTGACTCGCTCACATACCGCGATTTCCTCAACTCGTTCCTCCCCTACCGACCTCATGATACTGTCGAGCTCAAGCTCGCCAACTATCTCGGGCTCGATGTTAACTCTCCTGAGATGAAGAAGCTGCAATGGTATGGACTGCCTTCCCCTGGCAGAAACAGTTGGTCTGACAGTTGCTATCTTATTTCTTCAAGGCTAGGTATGTTCAGTGACCAGAAGATCAGCCTCAAGTCGGCAACTCCCGCACAGATCATGCAGCACATTCTCGAGAAGAAGTGGGTCCTCAAAGAGGGTGACAAGGACATGATCGTCATGTATCACCACTTCGTCTACTCCACCAAGCAGGGTAACTGTTATCCCTCTTGTGTCGCTCGTGATCAAGTACTGACGGCCTTGATCTTGGCGACATCAGGTGAACTAAAGGAATCCAAGTGCAGCTTGGTGGTAAAAGGCGATGGCACCGACACCGGTACTGCAATGGCCAAGACCGTCGGCTTGCCTCTGGCCATTGCTACGCGCATGGTGGCCACCGATCAGATCAAGGACAAGACTGGCGTGCACGTGCCCACGCAGCCCGAGCTCTACACTCCCATTCTTCGCGAGCTCGAGCGTGACTACGGGATCACGTTCTCGCACGAAGACCGCACTCTTTCTGATCGGTAACCTTCCTGTTGCCCTCCTCCTCCATCACATGGTCCAGACATTACGCGAACTTCATGATGAAAATGTAGCCGTGTCGTTGTAACCACATCTGTACCTTTCATGGAATGGATGGAGGGCCTGATTCTTCACACCCCACGCTTTCTACTCACGCCCACGAGGTGCTTCAAGGAACGGTTTTCAAGGGTCCACGAAATGAATTATGAAAATAATTTTACTTTTTAAGGTTAAATTCCCATAATTATTCCAATTTCTTTATTTTAATGTCATGAGTAAATGGGAAACCTTTGGGGAAGGAACATGAACGAGGAGACGGAAGAGGAGATGAAGAATGGGGAGGAGGAAGAAATGGATCTGTGCGGACTGGCGCTGATGGACGTGGCTCGCTTCGATTCGTCTTTGGCGCGGCTGTGCGGTCCCGCGCGGGAGGACGCCGCCCTACGGAATCTGCGTAGCCTCGTCTTGAGCCACAACAACCTCACCTCCCTCCCCACTGAACCTCTGCTCCACTTACCCCACCTCACACACCTCGTACTTGCGTCCACCTTTAATTCTTTTTTATTTTTAAACAAAAATAAATAAATATTTTGCAGATAATATGAAGTTTAGGTTATTTACTAAAAATTCAGGAAATATTGAACGAATCAGAATAAAAAAATAAATAAAGCATAGTAAATAGATAAATAAATAAATAAATCGTCAAGTAAATAAATGAACAATTTACAGAATTATTGACTTGTTGTGTAATGATCAGGACGTCAGTTTCAACTTGTTGCCGACGCTACCGCCAGAGATCGGACGTGTGACAAGACTGCAGAGCCTCAACCTGCTTGCCAATCCGCTTGTGTCACTCCCACGTACGAGTCCCAGCCTAGTGCTACGTAGCGGCGTCACGTCGTACATGCAGCGTGCTTACGTTCATGATGGATAATGATGATCTGATGTTGATGATGACGATGTGGTGGTGGTGATGGTGGCCACCTCAGTTGAAATGCAAGCTCTCACAGGACTACAAAAGTTGAAGATCTCCAACGTGACCAAGCGCAAGCTGACGAGTAATCCCCAGCTCTTCCTGCGCTACATCAAGACGATGCCGTTCAAGCCAAGTATGTGGTTGGCTTATCTTGATGATTGAGTGTGCACGCTGATTCATCCTCACGGAATGAAGCTAAGAACGAGCTTCCACATCGACGAATGCTCTATCTTGAAGATGGAAACGTGACGAGCGAAGTTCATCTGCAAGAGAGACGGTTCAGAGTCATGACGTACAACATTCTAGCGCCACAGTGGACGAGTCCAAATGGTACCCAGGATCAACATTGTCATTGTTTATCTCCTCAGCACATGTATTGACCAGTATTGCTTCATGTAGGTGATCATGAATGTCCAGAGTGGGCGCACAAATGGAGCTATCGCAAAAGAAAGATCCTGTGGGAAGTGTTGCAAAACAATGCAGACATCGTTTGCTTTCAAGAGATCGAAAAGAGAGCGTTCGATGGGTACACTAGTACCCTTGTAACTTTTCGCTCAAGCACGATTAACCTTTATCCACAGATATCTTGGAATCTATTTCAAGCGGTTCGGTTTTGAGGGAATATTTCAGCCTCCGGCGCAGGAGCGACCCTTAGACAACTTCATTGATGTAGGGAAGAATCGGTACCTTCGTTTCACCCATCATCACGCACAGAACTCTTTCCCTAAAGGCAACTTCACTCTAGGGACAATCCTGTTGGAAATGCGACTTTCTTTCGCAAGTCTCTCTTCAAGCTCGTGCAGGTCCAGAAGCTCGAGTACATGCATCTCATCGACCAGCTCCCGTGTGGCGCCAAAGTGAACAAATACTTCCGCACTCAGTTCAGACTGAATGACAAGCAAGCCATGGTGCTGATGCTAGAAGTGCTTCCTTCGAGCGCCGAGCCTGGCGAGGGCGTGGCGTCAGCGCCGCAGCACTTGTGTCTTGCGAACACTCATATTTATTGGGATCCTACCTTCCCATCCATCAAGCTCATGCAAGTCTTTCTGCTCACTCAAGCAATCGAGCAAACCCTCAGCGACTGGCAGCGCGACCACGGCAAGGCTGCCTCTGGTAAGCCCGATCCTTTTTGGCTTGTTATTGCTGTGCTGACAACAGCGCATGTTAGTACCAGTCGTGCTCTGTGGTGACTTCAACAGTCTGCCAACCAGTTCTGTGTACGCTCTGCTTGCTCAGGTACCTCAAGTCGCTTTCGCATTCACCGATGCGTATTACAATAACTAACCCTTTGGCCTCACTAGGGTAAGGTGGGTCCTGGACATGAAGACATTCCCGTAACAGTATCGGCTGACTTTGCCCGAACGGGTCTGAGCAATAATCTGTGTCTCGTCAGCGCCTACGGACACCTTCTGCGCAAGCTCAACAGCGGGGAGGTAGATCCCGCAACCGAGGGCGTACAGAAGCGGAAGAGGAAGAGGAAGAAGCCGCCCAACACGAGCCAGTGGGAGCCTGCCTTTACTAATCTCACTCCAAGCTTCAAGGGCACTCTTGATTACATCTGGATCTCCGGCCGACTCCCTACAGAGACACACTCATCCACTTCAGCCTCGCCATCATCTTCTTCAGCCGGTAAGAAGTCAGCCAAGCGAGGGCGTAGTCAATCACCACCGAATGAAACTGCAAATACAAAAGACGAGGACGAACTGGAGGCTGAGATGTCGAATTCAGACAGAGAGGACGAAGAAGAAGTGGAGGGAGAAGAGGAAGAGGAAGAGGACAGGAAGACCAAGCGGGATCTCGAAGAGGAAGAAGAACTAACCACCGCGTACCACACCGACCGCGAGACGTGGAGCCTTCGCGTGTGCGGCATATTGGAGCCGGTAAACAAGAACCGAGTGAGGAAGGGGCAAAGAGGAAGATCTGCGCTTCTCTCCATCACGTTTCCCTCCGACCACTACGCTCTTCTTTGTGAACTTGCGTTCGCCAAACACATCAGTTCGTGAAGGAAAAATGTATAGCTGTTCGCGATTATGACTAGAGTGTGGTGAGTGGATACTTCTCTGGGTAATGCTCAGCCATAATCAGGACGACCAGAGCGGACCAGCCGGTGAATGGATGCGAACGCTGACCCTTGCCCGTGATCGGATTGTACTGCTCCCAGACGTACCCTGTCGCCACGTATTCCTACCACAACACACTCGTCAGCGCCGAAGTTAACCAAAGCCAAGGATGGGTGAGCGTACGTTATACATATTGGTGACAATCTGGTTGCGCAGCTCCTCGTAGATGGCCTGTGCGCGAGCCTGGTAGGGGCCTGGCCTTGAGGCGTAGTAGTGCTTGAGGGACGACAAGATCAGATAGTTCAAGTTGATCCATATCGGACCTGCTCACCATGGCCATCATGCTCATGAGCTGAGGTTGAAGCACAGCTTTATAACTGCACAAGCAGCACCTTTCCAGTAGTTCTCGCCCTGGCCGAAGTACTTATCCGACTTAGACAGCGAGCGGATTCCATATCCGGACCCTTACATGCACCACATCAGTCACAAGAACGAGAAGGCGTACGATGGTGGATAGGAAGATACATAGATGGTTCTCATCTCGTATGAGGTCCAGAAGCGCGCCGAGGTTGGGAGAGTCAGAAGGAACCAGACCCAGCATAAGCGGGAATAAGCTTGATGAACGAAGTGAGTATCGCCACCGCTTGCTCAGGACGCACAAGAGAACAGGCTTACCTAATGTATCCCTTGTGGCACACGAGCGTGCGCTGACCGGTGCTTGCATCGCGACCATTGGCATCACAATAGCACTGATGTTGCTCGCTCCAATAACCTGTGCATGTGATCAATGAGACGACGCTCCGCTTCAGTAGGGCGGTTCAGTACCTTGGAGCTGAGCTTCGAGATGCTTGTAAGTGTCGGTGTAGGTGGCAGGATTCTTGCCAAGCAGTTGTGAGATGTCAGCCATTGTGCGCGAGAAGAACATCATCCACGATAACAGATCAACGTGCTCCTCATTGACTGACGGAGTTGCAGCGCGAGGGTAGTCATCAAGTCCCGAAGTAAACGTGTGGTTAACCGTGCGTCCGGTCCATTGGAAACTGTCATCAGAGTTGGGTCGCTTCTGGGTCTGCGTCCACCACTCAAACCACTTAGCAAGACGCGGGTAGGACTCCTGGAGGAGCTGCAGCTCGTCTGACACACCTGATATTCAGAGGCCGCGTGAGTATAATGCTGCCAACCTTGCTCACGCAGCTATCGTACCGGTCGTCTGAGCAACGCCGAACGAAGAAAGAGAATTGAGATTGGTAGGATCAACGGTGATGCCTGCGCTCACGCCTTCCTGGGCTGTACGATAACGCATAAATCAAGCGGCAAAGCCAAATAGCAGATCATGTGTCGTACATTGAGCCGCCTTGATAGCCCGAATGGATGCAGAGAGCGGGAAGAGGAGCGTTGGGGGATTGGCGTGGGTCGGGTCTTGCGCCTGGAATTGTTCTGGTACCTATTAAGTCCGAATGGATATGAGCAATTGATTCTAAACGAGCTCAGCAAGTTACGAACCTTGGAGCGAGCCTCGGGTCCCAAGATCTGTTCACGCGCAATCCAACCGGTGCGCGGGTCCTGAAGTGCGAACCAGTGGCGCAACACATTTCTCCTGTGATACGTGTGTTCATAAGTAAGTTCCAAGCTGCAAAGTGTTGAATGATACGCACGTTATAAGAGGACTCCATTGCCGCACAAGAAGCTGATGGAAGCCTTCATCCCACAAGAAGCCGCGTGGGAAAAAGGGACGAGAGGGAACGGCAGTATAGAGGCTCTGAGAGGCGATCAGACTCGATGTTCCAGACGATCAAGCTCAGTCGTGACCTACCTTGGCGGGGAAGTAGTAGGGTTGCGTCCTACCGTCGGGCAAGCGCTGCTTGACGATCGACTCACCATGGAAGTATGAGATACCTGGGCACCGAGGTAGAATGCTTAGTTTATCCCTTAGGTTTGAGTTAATTCACCTTAAGAATGCGGTACCGCCGATGAGATTGCTCATGGTAGACATGGCAAAGTCGCGCTGTGCTGCGGTGAATCCCTTAGAGCCGAGGCCGAATGCCTCTTCAAACTGGGCCTCGAATTCCTGGCGCTTGCGCGTCACAGCTGAGATGACTTCGCTGCCGGCCAGTGTCCACGACTGGAGCTCTTCCTCGGTGAACTCCCGGTACGGCTCAGCTTCCACCTCGCCCTTCTTCTTCTTCTTGCGCTTTGGCTTAACATCCGAAGGATGGGCCGAGTGCGAAACGAATACCAGATCCACCTGTTAAAGACACACACACGAGCGTTGGTCTTGATGCACCCGTGCCGTTGACAAGAATGTACCTCGAAAGGCAGCTTGAGGACTCGCTGGATGACTATCACATTGGATTCCTTATGAACCACGTTGGGGAGAGTAGGATGGAACAAGATCGCAGGAGGGCGTGGGATTCTCCGATCAGTTTGTTTATCTTGGAGTTGGAGGAACTGCGTAAAATGCTGCTGTTGAGCTGTTCAGGTGGATAAGACGAAGAATTAGATGATGCTCGATGAATGGTGTCTTCCTCATCTGGCATACTTTGTCCCAGGAGTGGCACGATGGTGTTCTTCACATTCCACATGGACTCAGTGCCAGAGCGGTATCCGTAGAAATGGACGTTAGACAGATCAGCAAGTCCCTTCAACTCAATAGGACTGACGTTCGCATTCGTCGGGGAGGTGTTCTCCTTAGCTACAACGTCACCACACCACATCAAGATAATGGCCATAGTTACATATCAGTGACAGGCAGTTGGTGGTTGCATTGATCATTCACGCACCATCACGTATCAGGAGCGAAAACTGTCCAAGCTCAGCAGTCTGGCCCTCCACCTGGACATTTCCAGTGAGGCCCTGATTCCAGTACCCATCTTAAGTTAGACTCCCGCGTGCATGACAAGACCAGTATCTGGTAGTGTGCCTTTTTCTTCGACGCTGCTAAGCCGGCGATACGAAGGGTATTCGTGTCAGGTACGGTGATGTAGAAGAAGAGAGAAGTAGAAGGCTCTTCCTTGGGATTAGTGCCAAAGGCCTCGCCTGCGATACGAGTGACCCACTCACCTCCTGTTCAAGAGACAATCAACTTAGTTACAAAGGAGGTCAGCATTCATTCTACCCATCCATACCGTTCTCACCACGAATGTGTTTGAGAAACGTTGTCTTGAGCTTGATGCCAGTCTTGCTGGAGTCAACCAGCACCTGTTCACCAAAGCTCGTACCATCGTGTCTCACCCATCCGTAGCTGTCTAGGCCATCACCTTCCTCGCAGGTGTGCCGCATCTCTGCAAGTACGAACCATGATCAATCTCTGCTGATCAGCATTCATCCCACCAACACAACGCATCACTGTTTCATCAGGCTGAGCCATTATCGTACGATCGGGAGGGAATGCTCGGTGAGCTGACAGCCACATCAGACCCACGAGCGGCGACTCTGGGCTGCGAGCTCGTGCACCAAAGTAGAGGTTGGACCTATACGTTCCTGCACCACCACCACCGCACCACTTAGTCATCCAGCCAATACGAATAATTGACATCGGAAAAGAAATAATATTATATTATTTAATCCCATAATATTTCAAAAAGACAACAAATGTACCCCAATAAAGAGTTTCATTTGTTGATTCACTGGCAAGTTGGCCCGGCACAGTGTTGTCTCCCGTGACGGCTACGCATAACCAACAGAAAAGCAACACTACACTGAGGAAGAGGACCACCCACTGGCTCCGTCGGTGCCAGCTGCCGGCCGAGCCGACGAACGCTCGCCCTCTCATCTTGCCTGTTTCGTTTGCCAGATAGTTTTTTGGTTTCTACAACATGAAGTCAAGTAAAGAAACTATGATTTCTTTTTATTTTCTTTTTGTCCTGTCCAGGATTCGTCGGCCTCTCTCAGTCGGATTGTAACAAAGCAGGGGATTCAGTCAATGTGATTGAGGGGGGAAGGGACTGAAGCAGCCATTTCCGCATGCACGCGTTGAGTAGCTCGTGAAGAGGTCGGCTGTACGAGTGGATGATCCAATTGGCGATGGCAAACTCAGCAATGTTGCCACTGTAATCTCATTCGCAATGTACTGCCGCACCAAACTTTCGCATCAGGCGCATGCACGAGGTGGTTCATAAAGTTAGTCACTAGAGGCTCACAGATAAGCCCAACGCTCGTTCCACCCGTGTCCGGTTGGTATTTTTGCACAATGGCAAAGCCAGCGGCTACGCGAGCAACTCAGCTTCCAAACGGATCGTGAGTGGTGCAGCGATGACAAACAACAAGCGTCCGACGCAAAGACAACAGACGATGCTAGTGCGCTTTCGCTCTCCGTCTACCGATCTTTGGACTTTGAGGCTTGACTCCCCTCCTCGCTTTAAAGTGAAGGAGGTGCATATGGATCTACTCTGCAGAGTGTGTGACCGTGGAGATGCCCGCGTGATTCTGGGTGAGTGTGTTGTTTCCTTAAATTTCAAGCGTCTCAAAAAAAAACATAAAATTTGGTAGTGGCACGCATTCGTCTGTACAAGAGGAGAAAAGAGGAAACAACACTATTCCCTGACCATCCTCTGCGCTTAGTTGAGTTCTTCCTCCTTACCACTAGTGGGCAAGGAGTAACCGATCCTCTTGAGATTGACTGAACCGTTGGTGTCCTTGTCCATCGCGACGATGCTGCCGTCTGACGCTACGGAAATGTGCTGCGGTACCTCCGCCATCGTCACTCTCTGCAAGCGTACTTACATGGTGAGACTCCACAACAGTAGTAGAAGAGAGCTACAGCAGAATGGTACCTGCCAAGTGCCCTTCTTCCATTTGTAGATGCAGTCCTTGCTGTCCACTCCCCATACGTGTTTTTGACTGCCCACCGATACCTGCTTGAAGGAGCCGGGCATCTGTTCCCACTTGAGGTGCTCTCTATCCATACGGAACGTGAAGCGCTCGAAATTGACAGCCCACAG
>CDEZ01022244.1:13802-51596 GCA_000826365.1 Acanthamoeba royreba | reverse complement strand
CGCACGGCAAGAGCCCATGCTCTGTCCTCGTGTGCAGTAAGAGTGTTGATGCATTCGCTGGTCTTAATCGTCCACAGTTTCAGAGTTCCATCAGAGCTGGTAGAAAGGACCTGCATGCCGTGTGTAAGGAAGCTTGCTCGGAGAACCGAATTGGTGTGACCCTCCAACGTCTTAAGGCACATCATCTGCGCCACGTCCCAGAGTCGGATAGTCTTATCGGCGGATGCAGAAAGGAGACATCGTTCGACCGGAGAGAACTCGACATGCCAAACTCCACGGCGATGGCCTGCAAGAGTGGCCACGAGATCACCGGTTGCTGAATCCCACAGCTTGATGGACTTGTCCTGTGACGCCGTAGCGAAGATCTTGTTGTTGGGAGCCACCGCGATCGAATTGATAACCTTCTCGTGTGCCTTCTTGGTGAATAGCGCTGACTCCACTTTTCTATGCTGTAGAGGGGTAGTGGAGGTGAGGAACTTGGTGTCCCACATCTTGATGGTCTTGTCTTTGCTTCCGGAAACAACAAAGCTGGATCCACTCCTGGTCCAAGCCACTGCGTGCACTGCTTCGGTGTGTCCTGACAATGTGGCTACGCATTTGTACTCTGTCGTTTCCTGGGAACATCAACTAGGGATGAGCCTGCCGAATCAGGAAGCACTATCTGTGGAATGCTACAATACCCATATGCGAACTGTATTGTCCTTAGAGGCGGAAGCGATGAACCGATCATCGGGAGAGACATCCACTGCAAGAATCATGTCCGTGTGGCCCGATACGAGACGTCCACTCAGGGTTTCCAAGTCGAACACTCTCAGCTACGAGCATTAAGTTAGTACATAGCCATGGAGAAACAGAGAGGGAAGATTACCTGGGAGCTGTTGGTGGCAGCAACGATGTGAGTGCCCTTGTGCAGATACTTGACATCAATAATTTCGTCGTTGTGACCTGGATAAAGAGAGTGAGTATAAAGATACCTTTACAATGGCTGCCTTATTGTAGCGTACCTATTAGCTGCTTGACTGGATTCAAGGTGGTAGGATCATGGAATACGATGTTCTGTTCGCTCGTCACGCTCACTACTTGGCCAGTGTTCGGACATCTCCTGCACAGCGGGGAGCGAAGCAAAATTAGCGCAACAGAGGCGTGAAAGGAGGGATCTATACGGCGCAAACAACATACATTAGAGTAATGATGGTCTGGCCCGCGACGACGGACTCGTCGACGCGGTTATTTGAGAGTTTAGCGCGGCCACTCTTGACATCCCACAGGGACACTATGCCCTTCTCGCCTCCGATCGCCACGAGAACCTCTGTACGGAGCACATACAATAATTCAAGACATGAGTTTTGTGATGAGTTGTGCGCGTTATTAAATGCACTAACCCTTGCTCTCGGCCAGTGCCACGTTAGTAGGAGTTACGTTGCTCAATGCTTCGATTGACTGGAAGGGGGTGAGTGTAAATAGCCGAACATCAATGCATGATCACAAGGTATGGCTCTACCTCGAAGACGGGCACAGTGCGGCTGAGAGAGGAGGTCCGGAGGTTCCATACGTTGAGAACCTTATCACGACCCACAGAGACGAGTCCTTGTCCGTTGTCTATGAAGGCGAGGGCAGTCACGCCGCTGAGGTGGTTTGCCAGAACGGTGCACTCGCGAGTCTCCATATTCCACACGCGCACTTGTCCATCCTCGGCTCCAGAGTAAAGCTCCAGCCGCTTAGCATCAGGATGGAACTCCAAACACATAAGCACGCCTTGGTGACCCTTAAACTTGTGCGTATAGAAGCCGTGCTCAAAGTCCCACACCGTCACTGTACGATCAGCGGAACCAGACGCCAGCCACGCTCCGTCGGGCGAGAATGTCATCGCTACCACCGGAGCCCTGTGTAGCATATCAGTGCATTCATCAGCCTCAAGTGTTGACTGTTAACATGACACTCTTGCACTGTTCACTCCATCCATCCATTCATCCATCCATTCCATCTTCCTCCATCTTCTTTCCGTTCACTCCGAGATCGTCATCAGAGGTTAACAGAAGAAGTAGAGGCGATCGGTACTTGTGAGGGGCCTTCCAGGACTTGACACATTCGCCGGTACGTAGGTCCCACTGCCGCATCAGCAGCGAATGACCGCACGTGACCATCCACCGCCCGCTCGGGTCCGCCGCAAACGACGTCACTGACTCCTCGCCCTACACACACCATACAAATATTTCAAAAAAATCAATAAAATATTTGAAATAAAATGTTTCCAAATATGTTGAAAATGCAAAATAGTCATAAGAATAAAATAGAATAAATCATTAAAATAAATAAATTTTAAAAAAAAGGTAGAAGGGACGGTACGGTGGGGAGGGAGAGGACGAGGCGGGCAGTGGCGGGGTCGACAAGGGTGATGCTGTCGCTGTGAGTGCAGGCCAGGAGCAGTCCCGCGTAGGCCGATGAAGATGAGGATGAAGATGAAGATGACGAGGTGGTCCCTGTGGCGGAGGGAAGGGCGGTGGCGGCCTGCCCCGCGGGGAGGAGAGCCACCTTGCCTCCGCTGTAGAAGCTGCGCAGCTGCTTGCCCGTCCGGAAGTTCTTCTTGAGTCCTCCGGTGGACGTCGCCTCCTGCTGCGCCGCTCCCTCCACCGATTCGTCTTCCGGAGATGCCTCCTCCATAGGCTGGGTGGCAGGTAGCACCACCGCGGTGCCCAGATTCATCATCATCATAATCTCTTTCTTGGTTACTCCCTCCCTCGACCAGAGCTGAAAGTAACGCAATTGAGGCGGAAAGATGAAATCGAAGCGATTGAGATTTTCTCAGTTGTGGCGGAGTAGATGTGGAAGAAAAACATTTTCTCTTCATTTTCCTCATTATTTGATATAAACCAAACGTGTTTCGGAAACTTAAATAAATATGTCTTCTATTTTGCTCACAAGAAAGGTGGACTGGAGTACTCCACCTGGGTCAAAAGGGCAGGTTTCACTCATTGTACCGCTTCTCCTCCATGCCCTTGGGTGGGCTGCCCTTGACAGGTCCCTTACCCACTTCGTCCCTGCATTTTCAGGCCACGTGAGGTGAGTCTTCTTCCGTGCAAGAGAAAGACGGAAGCAAAGAGCGTACCAGTTTGTCGAGAGGACAGTGCCGCCGGATTCTAAGAAAGATTTCATCATTGCTCGGCGCTGCTCTTCGCTCGCTCCGGCATAGATGTCCTGGAACACTTTGTTGAGAGCGGCATCTCCCTCAGGCTTGTCCTCCTCCACCTCTTGGGCAAGCTTGTCCCAGTTCAGCTTCTTCCGCGAAGATGACGGGTAGGAGTGCTTATTCGCAGCTGTTTGAAACCAAAGTTAGGGCGCTACCAACAACCGCAACGGAGATACGTAAGCAGGATTCTTGCCTGAAGTATCTGGCCAAGGGTTGACAGACGCGCCGGGCTTGGCTTCCAACGTGGCCCACTGGACTACACGGCCCTTCTTGAGCTTGATCTCTACATTTGTCTTATTGATGGAGGTCTTGCACTCCGCAGGGACAATTGCATCGCATAGGTCGATGTCAAATACAAACGTGGTGCCATCAGGAAGTTCCAACGAGACATCAAGCTGCATGAAGGAAAGTCTGTCGTGAGATTGTGCGTCAAAGTCAACTCTGGCTGCCTTGCCGTACCGCTCTTTCCTTGAACTCAACACTGACATCCTTGGACTGCAGATCGCGCTGGTAAAAGGTAACATACACGAAAGAGTCGTTCTGGTACCACGTATGCCTGATGCAAGGCTCAGCGTCAGTACCTTCCACATCAGCACACTAGTGAAAAGTAGAACGGAATGCGTACCTGACTTTCTGCTCCTTCGGCGGGATCGTCACCGTCTGGGATGGAGCTGGAGCAGCAGCCGCAGCTGGAGCAGCAGCGGGAGCGGGTGCGGGTGCCGATGAGGATGCCTGAGCCGGAGCAGGTGTCGCCTGTGCGGACGCCGTTGTTGGCGCGCTCGATGCCTCTGCCTCCCCTCCTTCCTCGCCTGCGAGCTCGGCCTCGCACTTGCGAAGCCACGTCTTGAACGCGCTGTTGGTTGGCTCCAGTGCCAGTCCCGCCTGGAAGGCCTCCCTCGCCGCCTCGAACTCATCCAACGCAAAGCACGCAATTCTGGATTCCCACACATACATTTATTTGAAATCAGTCTGTTTTTCTCTTTCTGTCGAAAATGTTAAATTAATCATAAAGACTAAATAAAAAATAATATAATATATAATTATAAAAAATAAACCTACCCCTTGCGAAGATGGGCGCGCGGGTTTTGAGGATCGATGGCAAGAGCGGCATTCGCGTCGGCCACGGCGTCGGTGTAGTTGTGGAGTTTGTCGTGACAGGCGGAGCGCTTGACGTAGTACTCGGCCGCCTCCTTTGATGTCGGCGCGGAGGAGAGGTCCAGGGCGCGCGTAAACGCAGCCAGGGCCTCCTCGTACGCCTCATCCACGAACAAGCTGCACCCGCGCTGGAACGCCTCTTCTGCTGCCATTTTTTGTGTTCTTTGTTGTTGATGATGTGATAAACTGATTAAAAATGTATGTAAATGAATGCGGCAAGATGATAAACATGAAATCAGTCCGAGGTTCAAATTCTTTCTCGAAACTTGTGATCACCACGAAATTTCATTGCATTTCATGCGAAATCGCTGAACTAAATGCGACCTGGCAGTGGCCGGTCTGATCTTCCGGTGGAGACCCTTACCATTTTCCGTTTTTACCCGCGGGCAAGAGCTCCGGATCACTTCCTCATCCGATCTTGCAAACCTCCACGACGGCTACAGTGACAATGATGCTTGTGTGACAACTGTCGGCACAATGAAGTCGTCACAGGCCATCATGCTTTCGACCTATCCATAAAAGGAATAACCAAGCTGCTGAACCACCCAGGCCTGTTTCTGTTGCTTGCCCGTTAACACATTCCTTCGTCTTTGTGGTGGAGGAGTTCACCATAAGCAGGAAGCCTAGCATGGGGACGTCGCAAGATACTGTGCCGTCACTCACCCTCAACACGGGAGCCAAGATGCCCGTGGTTGGTGCGACACTCTTCTCGTTACAAAACTTTCAGAGATACGGACATTCCCTGTACCAGGTTTAGGTACCGGGAGGGTGGCTCCCAGTGATGTAGGTGTGGTGGTGGAGGCTGCCCTTCGGGCTGGCTATCGGCTCTTGGGTACGTGCTACCCAATGGAGGGATGAGCATGGATCCGTCTCACGAGTCATGGAAAAGACTGTGCTGAAGTGTACAACAATGAAGAAGCGATTGGTGAGGCGTTGAAGACTGCCTTTGACAAAGGCCTCGTCAAGCGGTATCGCCAACAATGCAATGCTGCATTGCCATCAACATGAGCATGGCTCTGACTGCATGTGGAATCTGTGCTTATGGCAGGGAGGAGCTGTTTGTTATAGGCAAGGTATTCAACCACCACCATCAGGACCGCGCGGCGGGTGCCCTGCGTAATACACTCAAGAACCTGCAGCTCTCCTACCTGGTACCGTTGTTCTTCTTCTGTCACACAATCTGTGGCAGACCAGGATCAATGCGCATGAATTCATCATGATTGATGTATTGGTGGCGCAGGACCTGTACATGATCCATTGGCCTATCAAGTTCGAGAACGAGGTACTCTCAGGAGAACGAGATCCTGATGGACGACCTAGTCCTCTCCTCAAATCCTCCATCGAGTTCATTGACACCTGGAAGGCTCTGTACGCACCTACTCCTGTGTGGCGCAAGCAACAGTGAGAGTAACAAGTCTTGTTGGTGGCTCACCTTCGATTAGGGAGGGCTTCTTGCAGGAAGGGCAGGTCAAGGCCATCGGCGTAAGCAACTTCACTGCAGCGCAGCTAGAGGAGCTCCTCCAGCATTCTCAGGTTCTCTTTCAAATGCCGTTTTCCATTTCATCATCAGTACCACTTATGTTTGGATGGGACGAACTACAGGTGGTACCTGCTGTGAACCAGGTCGAGTTCCATCCCTACCTTTATCAAAAGGATCTTCTCGAGTATTGCACCAGCAAGGGTTTGATTCTCCTCTCTCCACTGTCATTATTGATCAATTGAATGTACTAATGATTGTTCCATACACGAAGGTATTGTACTCACAGCCTACGCGTCACTGGGTTCACCTGGTTCCTCAGCTGGGCAGATGGAGGGTGCTCCCTCGCTCCTCACGAATGACGTCGTCAATGCCATCGCCCACGAGGTCAGCCGCTCTCCGGCGCAGGTTCTCCTTCGGTGGGCCATCCAGAAGAGCGTCAGTGTATGTCTATCTCATCCCTTTCACATGCATCAGGTTTCTGGGAGTATGCGCTGCCACACAACAACAGACTCATGTTCTTCCATAGGTGGTCCCAAAAAGCACGCACGAGGAGCGCCTTCGAGCCAACTTGCACCTTTTCACGTTTGAGCTGAACGGCGAGCAGATGGCGTGCCTTGATGGCCTTCACTGCAACCACCGCTACAGTCTTGGCTGGCTGCCTGGTCACTTCTACCCTCTCTGACTGTTGATGTATATCTAATCACTCCTCGTCATCATGAAGGGGGATCTCCCTCTTCAGATGAACAATCAACAACTTGAGCAAAGCGTCGCACTTCTTGGTCATGCTTGGCTTCCAGCGCAAGCAAGTGAGGTCTCATCAGATGCATGGTCTCGATAGCGTATGTACACGATACCGATATCGGAACATTGCAATGCGCCATTGCTCTTTGGTCACTCCCTCGATCGGCACCACCACGCTGATGGCGCCGCACAGCGCGGCCTCGATGTTGCAGTAGGTGGCCATGTCGTAACTGACCAACATTGTCTTGAAACGGCATCCACTCGAGACGCTCGCGCTTGAGCATGGAATTGGGTGGAGTTGGGCCACTTGTCCTTGCCCTCATCATACACGATGGTCTCTTCGCGGCGAGTCACCTTGGGGCAGTTACAAGTTGTTCCAGTAGTACTTGTCCACCGGTTCCACTTCGATCGGGTCGAATCCACGAACAACCAAGCTGGACCCGCGGCGCTACGTAACGCCTCTTCTGCCATTTATATCAATAATTTTGTGACATTTTTGAAATCGCGTTTCGAAAATTGAAAAATCAAAAAACAAAACAGCAAATAAATGCGTCGCCAAATCAAAGAAAATTGTAATATATTTTGGCAATTTTGATTATAATTTTATAAATAATAAACTAAGGCACGTGGGGTGAAATAATAGAAATCGAGGAAGAAACGGAGGACAAGAAGCAAAGGTGAGTGGCGAAGATGACGGAGGCCGTAGACGGCACCCCGGAGGAACGACTGCCGATCAAGCGGGCACTGCAGGTGCGTGGGGAGATGGCACAAGGCTGGAGGCTCGGAGCTAAAGCAGGCCTTCTTGTTCTTAGGTGCAGGCGAGCACCAAGCAGGAGGTCATCAAGGAGAATGGTGGTGGTAATGGTGGTGGTAATGGTAGTGGTGGAGGACCAAAGGGCTCGTGGTGGCCGGTGCTGCTGCCGTTTCGCCTCGAAGAGTACGCCCGCCGGTGGGGCGGCACAATGCACGGCGATCAACAACGTCCGAGTCTGGCAAGCCGCCTTCAGCCGTTGTGGGTGGTGGGCGTCACCTTCATCGGTGCCTTCCTGGGGATCTACCTCGTGGGCCTTCTCGATCAGTTGCTGTTTGCCTCCACTCAAGATGCTGTTCTCCTGATCGGTCTGATCATTCCCCAGATCGCTTGAATCGAGGTGGTACGACTGATGCTGACGACATGAATCATCCCTACATGCAGGTAGCTATGGTGCTACAGCAGTGCTACTGTACGCAGCACCTTCTTCGCCTCTTTCTCAGCCTTACAACCTGATTGGCGGGCATGCCATCTCCTCCTTCATAGGAGGTACACCGCCTCATCCGACGATGCGGAGAATTGTGTGTTGCTAACCCTTGGGTGGGGTGCATGGGTGCAGTGACGTGTCACCGCCTCTTTGCACATATGTCTCTTCCACTTGCCGCCGCTCTAGCCGTATCACTATCAATAGCAGCTATGCAGCTTACCTGCACGCTCCACCCACCAGGGGGTAGGCTCACTCTCTGGTTACCGTAACTTCGCAAGTGACAACATTCTTCGTGTCATTGTCGCAGGCGCTAGTGCCATCATTGCTGTCCTTGGATCGGGGTCAGCAGGCTACTACTACGTTCTCACGACTGTTGCCGGAGCGTTGGTCATGCTTCTTGTGGCGCTAGTCGTGAACAATGCCCCACGACCCGCCAACTTGAGGTTGTACTTCCCATTCCCTGCGTGTGCTTCGTTCCCATGCAGGCTCTGATGCCAAGTATCATTTGCGCCTCTCAGGTACCCCCAGTACTGGGGCTAACCACCACTCCGGATGCTTCACGTAAGGGAAACACGGTAAACGCCTTCTATGCTGATAAAGCAGAGGGTGTGTCGGATCCGATGGAGTGGATGCTCAGCGGGATGAGTCGCTCCTTCTCCAGCAACGGGCTGCGGAGGGCATTTCCTAAACGAGAAAAGATTCCAATGATCAGAAAGGCCGTTCATGTCAACTTTGCCAAGTCATGCACCTCCAACAACAAGAATGATGCTTCTTCTCTCTTACCAAAAAACAATGTGTCTATTTTCTGCTTTTCAATAAAGGGAAAAGAAAAGAAAAGAAAAGAAAAGAAAAGAAAAGAAAAGAAAAGAAAAGAAAAGAAAAGAAAAGAAAAGAAAAGAAAAGAAAAGAAAAGAAAAGAAAAGAAAAGAAAAGAAAAGAAAAGAAAAGAAAAGAAAAGAAAAGAAAAGAAAAGACACCAAATAAATATAAAAAAAACAGAAGAGAGATGCAGGGGATGCGGAGGGGATTGGGGAGAGTGCAGGCACACACCTCGGTCCTGATGGTGTGCGACGTGCAAGAGCGCTTCCGTACGGTCATTTCCCACATGCCCTCCGTCCTACACGTCGCCCGTACCATGGTTCTTTTCCATCTTGAATTGATTTTTTACTCAATTTAAACACACAAAAATAATTTGGTTTTCATATTTTCAAAAAAAATATTTTTGTGTTATTTACATATAAAATGCTTTAAGTACGTATTTTTATATTCTTTTTTAATCTTTTAATGTGTGTGCGTGGCAGGTGAAAGCAGCACCGCTGCTACGAGTGCCGGTGCTGGTCACGGAGCAGAACCCGAAGCGACTCGGGCGCACGGGTGGGTTCCTCGTCCTTGTTGTTGTTGGTTGTTGTCAGCCTCGTGCGTGTATGATGGTTGTTTACGCAGCCTTAGTGGTACTGACCGACAAGGGGGAACATGCAGCGCCGGAAGTGGGTGTGGAAGGCGCCGAAGGAGTGCGAGTGTTTGAAAAGCTCAAGTTCTCGATGATGACCGATGAGGTGCGCAGTGTTCTCGAGAAGGAGCATCCCGACCGTAAGGACGTCCTTCTCCTCGGCATTGAGGTACGCGTGGTTGTGTGCTGCCTGATGTAATGGTTGAAACCACCTGCTCACACTGCTCAACAGGCGCATGTGTGCGTGCTTCAGACGGTTTTGGTACTGTTCCATGCGTTGGCATGAGCCATCTATCATAAGAAACCATCTCACGCGTGGTATTGCAGGATCTGCTCGATGGAGGGTACAACGTGCATGTACTTGCGGACGGCACATCGTCCTCGCGTACATCAGACAGGATGGTAGCACTTCAGGTAAAACAAGCTTGCTCTTATGTCGTGCCTATGTTCTTTCTTATCCCTACTTGTGCAGCGCTTCAGTCAAGCTGGCGCTTTCGTGACCACTAGTGAGAGCGTGCTGTTTCAGCTCATGGAATCCGCTGAGCATCCGTCCTTCAAGGTTCTATCGTTGCTTTATTCTCGTTCAGTTCAATGGGCTGACACACCCTACTAATGCTGCAGGCTATCTCGGCGCTAGTGAAGGAGGAAAGGCCAGACTCTGGTCTTGCTCGTCTCTAACTGTGCATTTGCCCTTTGCGAATGAAGGAGTGACCCGAGTCGCATCCCTATGTTCCATAACTAATTACTCAAGCGACGGAGAATTCTACCAGGTAGTGCAGGCGCTGCTTGGCGGTATCGTAGACCACATATTCGTCATCCACAAAGTCAGATGGCTCCTCTTCAGTGCTTGCCACACCTGACCATGCAATGAAGTGTCAAAGTGGAGCTCTCGCAGCCACGCACAGTGCGATGAGCTGCGTACCGTGACAAGAGTCGAATCCCGTGGGTGGACCAGTCAAGTGTGGTGTGATCTGGCGATAGTCATGCATTCGGCCCAAGTCGACGTCCACTAGCAACATGAACCTGGATGGGCCATCGGCCGTGCTCGGGGGAGGTACTTTGCTCGCTTCCTTTCCTCGCTTCTTCCCTGAGATTACGCTAGTATGTCATGATTGGCCTCACAAAGTATGCGGCAAGTGCTGTCAGGTACCTTGAGAAGAAGATGGAGGGGGAATCGAGGGCGGAGGTAGGTTGGTGTACTTGACGCTCGAGTAGGCGTTATCACTGAAGTAAATGCCCTGGCCGAGATACCCGAAGTCGGTACGCATTGACAGGCCCTACGCCACAGAGAGCAATGTTGGTGATGACCATGCCAACTCAAGCATAAAAGAAGGGAAGCTACCTTGGACACAACAACCTTGGGCAGGAGGATACCGCGCGAGAGCAGACCAACAAAGTTGAACACCTTTGAGGCATGAAAGAGCAGCCGGCTATTCTTCTGATCCTCCGCATCTCCTAAGCCACCGAAGGCTGATCTACGCAGGGAAAAGCCAGCCTTGCCTGTGCCGCTGTCGGTCTTCTCGATCTCGTATATGCTATTCACGGTCAAGCTCATGGCTGCGTGCAGCGAAGCGATGGAAGCAGGAGCCTGACGTTCGCCAAGTTCGTCATGACACAGCTCAAGCATGTTGTGCAAGGAGGACCTGCGACGTACCAACTTCTTACGCAGGAAGTGCTCGCTAAGCTCTCGGTACTTGGGACTGGATTTGTCCACGTGCTTGATCGTACACTGCAGGGCGTTGTACATTCGATCTATCTCCGATGTCGCGGTGGTTCTACTGCGCACGTTGTTCGTCTGGATTCCACCCCTCAAGTTAGATTACAGTTATGAGGACGTGCATCTTCTGGCGTACATCAATGATGTCCTTCATCAGCTGCAAGAGGTCCTGTTTCTGCTCAAGGAGCTGCAAGTTGTCAATGACCGCCTTCTGCACTTCCTCTTTGCTCGTGCCCAATCGATGTGGAATGAGAGAGTAAAAGTCTTGTGAGAGCCTGACTATCCGTGCATTGTCCTACGATGTGAAGATGCATAAGCAAGCACACCCACATTGCTTCTCCTTCAGGGGTGAGCGCTGTACGTCCTCGTCGGCAGCCAGAAGCTCATTGATCTGCGATAGGACGTCTTCTCCTCGCTGGATTTGCTTTCGCGAGAGGATGCCCAGGGGAGTCTCGATACCTCGCGTGGTGATCTTGGCCACCACCGTTTTGCTCACCTAGGCCGATCATCTGCGTCAACTCCAAGATCTACGCATCGGATTCCGTGAATCGTACCGACTCGCTGGCTTTAGCATAAAGGTGCTTCACCAGACGTTGCACTTCTTGTGGTAGAGAGGACCTTTCTCCATCTGCTGCTTTCGCCTTGTGGGATTCATGGGCTGACTCTTGTTCTTCATTCTGCGAATAGACGGCTTAGAATTTTTGTCAAGATGGGAGTGGAGATGAAGAACCTTATCAGATCCGATCTTGGGAGACACTGACACCAGATCGACGTGCTTGTATCCTTTTTCGTAGGAGAGCTTTTGTGCCATGATATGCTCATAGAGAAGTTCGGCATCGGCTAGCGACTGCAGGTAGCGCGTCTCACGCAGACCGACCTTGGTTTTGGGCGAGTCTAGCTCGTCAGTCCTTCCGTGATGGGTGAGGATGCGGTACATGCATCGCCTGATGAATCAAGAATTCGAATTCTCTGGTCATGAGACACGCTTTCGCTGGGAAGAAGAGCAAGGCTAAGGGATGTTACCCAGGGTTGTCTGCGCACACGTATTCATTGGAAACATGCAGCTCCATGCTGTAGAACTTGTTGTGGTTATCCCTGATGTCCATGCACTAAGAGCACACAACCTATAAGCATGAATCTGCAGTCAGATGAGAGAGCTATCGTACATGCAAGACATCCATCCGCAATATGTCATAGTTAGATTTCGGGAAGTAGGGTTCCACGCTGCCATAGTTCCACACTGAGGCCTGAGGAATTCCTACACTGACTTAAGTTACCATGCAGCACATCCAATGTAAGCAGCGGATGGTACTTCTGTGTTCGACTCCGCTGCGTGGCCCTTCAGCTTCTTCTTCTTCTTCTTCATGGCCCTCTTTCTCCTGTAACTCTAAAAGTTAGAGAACATACTTGCGGCTTGAAGAAGCAACAGGGTATACCTTGGTAGAGCTGATCCTGAACTTGGCTAGGATGTCATAGGTTGGGTACTCTTTCACCTTGGTGCCTTGGCGTATGCACTCGTCTATCCACTCGCCTACCACAATGTGGAACACGTCCGTTGTGTTTCCCTTGCTCTTGCCTTCCTCAGCAAACTTGCGCGCTTGCCGGATCTTGGTAGATATGTTGTCCTGAACTTCCTTCTCGGTAGCAATAAGATGAGTGCACTTGTCGTTGAGCATGTAGCTGACGACACCGCCATGTTTCTTGATCAAATCAGTTAACTTGGATTTACGCTTGAATTCGAAGTGGTCAGAGAACGAGAAGACAAGATCTCGAAATAGGTCCGAACTCGACACCGAGGAGACATCAGCAATGTCTCCTTTCGGTTCCTGATCGAACCACTTAAAGGCCGAGAAGGGCGTCTCCTGAAACGTTGTTGAGAGCGAAGCAGAGCTTGTTTGTCTTTTAGAAGACTGGTTCGCCTTCAATTCCTTCATGAGAGTCTGGATCTTGGGAGCATTCTCATGCCCCTTGGCCCACATCTCTACCTTACGAGTTACTGCGCGGTCCACTGCGTCCCTGTAGTGTTGAACATATTCAGCAGATCACATTCCAGCAGCATGCTGGTATGAGGGATCATGCCATCGTAGCGGTCTTGACGCAGCCTCAAACTCGACTTGAGCCTCCTTCCGTACATCCTTGATCATCCATTGCACAACAGCTTCAATCGTGGAGTGCTGTCTACCGTCTGTAAAAAGCTCTACTTGAACTCTGGGGCCGAAACATCGTTGTAAGAGAGCACATGTCACGTACCTCCACCTTGACTAGCAACTTCCTGTAAGGCTTGTTCGTAGCGAGCAGGTGTTAAGAACAGATCAGCTAGTTCCTCCTCAGAGTCAACAACATCGACTTGGAGAGTGATGGGCTTATGGGTGGTTGCCGTCAGAAGAGGCTCATCCATCGCGAGAAGAATGCAGTCGCGTACCTCAGATGCATGATCTATGGCGTCCTTCTTCTTCACCATTTGATGTTTCATACCTTTGGTTTTAAAGGCGTAGGCGGAGAAGAGCTCCACGCTAAGAGCGTTCTTGAAGGATCCCATCCGTTTATCCGCCAAGTCAACCGGATACCACACAACCCCTACAAGCAAGGATGAATGCGTGAAAGGCCTCACAAGAGCGAACAGAGGGGGCTCTTCTTTACCTTCTCCCGCTCCTCGTATGTTGAACTGTTGGAAAACCCAGGGGTCAAGATCGTCCACTTCATTCACGATTGCATTGATTCTGGGCAGTTGTCCCTGCCATCAAGAAACGCGACTAAGTGGATATGGCGTAGGCTCCAACGATCACAGGTGCATGATGTACCTCGAGAAGCTGCTCGTTGTCCAAATGAAGTTTCATGTACTCAAAGCCCCATGGAAGGACGTGCATTCCATCAGGAAGATCGTAGGCTGTGAGCGATCATCCGAACAAACCACAGGTCAGGAAGTTGCTATGCGGAAGGAGTGTGGTGATGACGCGCACTTCCTAGAATGGTGCGGATGTCGTCGGGTTCAACCACAAGGTACTGATCCACGAACAGCGAGAATACAGCAAAGATACATTTGTCCAGCTTCCCTATTGCCACCTCACTCTGCGTCATCATCCACAAGATATGTAAGTTATCATTATCGGAGGACTTGGAGGAACAAGTACGCGTGTACCCCTTTCTGTACTCCAGGTCCGCACCACTCTCCGAATACGGTGACGGAACTGATGGCGGGGAACTCACGGCGCAGATAGGATTGCACGCGTGACCACAGGCTGCCAAAGTAGCGTTGATTCTCCTTCGCCCATCGTGCTAGGCCCTTGTTCTCCGCATCAATGAATCTATTGTCATCAGGGTAAGAATGAATGTCGGCTGATGACAATGGTTACCATCAGGATGGGATTCTCTGGGTACTGGTTGCGGCTCTGCACTCGCATTGACGTGTCCGAGTTGACAGTGACGGCGCCGTTGCAGCCGTGCAGCTTGATCTTGCCCTTGTATCCTACCTTGCTCTGCTGCCATAACGTTCGTTAACATTGTTGAATCAAGGATTTATTCACTTTAATTCTTAAAAAGGATAAAGTTAGCACAAAACAAGTACCGGAGGTGTAGAAGAGCGCTTGAGGTTGCGAAGTACGTGGTGGAGGCCCTCTATGTTCGGCCAGTACACGAACTCAGTCGAAGACGAAATGGACTCCATACAGCTTCCCACACTCTCACTGAATTTCTCTGATGTAAAAAAATAAATAGTTTAAGTTTTCGGGCTTTCGTTTTTCTTTTAGGACACTTTTCACTTTCTACAAATGAAGACAGAATTCATTATGTGAAAAATACATACTTAACATTCTTTACCAAATTTTCATTTGTAATTGCCAAAACAACAAAACGTTTCGGAAATCTCACGCGGAGGGAAGCATGGTGAAGCAGCCGAACGTGCTGAATGTCCTCTTGATGTCCTCGTAGAGCTCCTTGAACTTTTGCTCATCGCCTTCGTGGAACTTCTGCGTTTCGAGACGATAACGCAAGTCGCTGAGGGTCGACTTAAGTTGCTCCCACGACGTCTTCTTCTTGGATGTTCCCGTAGTGGCGGGGTTGATGACGATTCCTTTCATCACAAAGTTCATCGGTAGATCGTCCGCTACGGGACGCTCGGCGAGGACAATCGTAGCGAGTTGATGGTAGAGGATGAAGTTGCGCAGCAGCCATGCACTCTTGACAGGTTCTGCATAGCGTTCCCACGTGGTAAAGATGTTCTGAGACAGGAAGTGGTCGTGAATCCATTTGCTCGACTCGGCCAGGACGAAGCGGTCGACTTCGGATAACGTGTCTTGAGGATCAGCACGCAGACTACGCACGACGTCAGGCGACTTGAGATGTTCCTTCAGCTCGGCCTCCCGCCGTAGGATGGCCAAGCACGCGCGCCGGAGCTGGGGCAGATCCTCGGCGATGTTGCGCTCGAAGTAGTCCTCGACGAGGCGACACAGCGGACGATGATCATCAGAATCGGAGAGGCACTCTGTCTGAGAGTTGAGACAGTCGAGGAACATCCTTTGCCAGAAGTGCGGCACGGTACAGTCGATGACCCACACAGCCTGTGCGAGCTCACGCGCCACCCTGACGATCGCTAAGGGACTGAGTGCAGAGGGCGAGGATGCCGCTCCTCTCGGAGACTCAGCCGCCAAGCCGATGAATGTGAGCGTGCCTTCTCGCGCCGGCGTTCCGAGACAGCTGAAACGCCCGGCGCGCTGGTAAAGAGAGCTCAGCTGTTCCACCAGCGTGCGAGTCTGATCGTCGAGGTCGACGTACGTTCCCCGAGCAGTACACTGTTCGTGCGCCTCTGCCCAGAGAGTGAGCGAATTGGCAGTGAGAACCGCGTTGTAGCCCTGATCTCGGAAGTACTCCGCCATGATCACTCCCGCGCGCAATGAAGCCTCGCGCGCTGCAGCGGTGGCGTTGGCTGGCGTCGTCACCACTACCGATCGCTTCATTGAGGACTGCCCTTGACCCGTGATCTCCAACGCTGCTTCGACGGGAATGTTCAACATCTCGACCTTCCTGCTGCTGGCCAGTCCACAGTCGACCAAGATTCGCACATCAGCGTTGCACCATTTGGCAATGTACCACAGAACATCGTCGTGAATGCCGCTGGAGTTATCCGTGTTCGGCACCAACGCAGCCGTTCCGCCCATCGCGCATGGGAACAGGGTGTCGAGCATGCGGTAGCCCGTTAACAGCGGTCTGTTCGGCGGCTTCCTCTCCGTCACCGGTCGCGGCTTACGCAGAGGCCATTTCTGCATCATCGTGAATTGCTTCCTCTTCTTATTCAGCAGCGAGGATGAGGAAGACGATGAAGAGGAGGAAGTGCCCTCCTCGATCTCGATCTCGAGTACAACGTCGGTGATGCTGTAGTCGCCCTCGGAAGCAATGAAGGTAACGACGCCGCCGACTTCATTGGGCGGCAACATGATGTGATGCACGAAGATCGCATTCTCCTGCACCTGTCCGTACTCATCGCCCGGCCGTACGATGTCGCCGACCTTGAGACCCTGGGTCGGCTGGAAGTGCCACACCTTCAACCGATCGAGCGCAGGAATGTCGATTCCAGTCGGTACGAACACTCCGCGTCGTACCTGTTGACCCAGGCCATCATCCGCTATCTCCTGCAGCGGTCGCTGCAGTCCATCAAACATAGTACCGAGTAGACCGGGACCAAGCTCCAAGCACAGCTCGCTCCCTGTACGACGCACGACATCGCCCACAGCCACCTTGCTGTGGGTCTCGAACAGGCGGATGACAGCCACCACTTCCTCGTCATGCGCGAGATGGTCTCCGCTGATGCCAGTCCTCAACGCCATCACCTCACCCAAGATGCCGGGCGACTCGCCCACGCGCACCACTTCGTAGAGGAACGCTCCATGCAGACCCACCGCTTGCACCTCTGTTTTTGCCCAACAATTAAGTTACCATTTGGTATCTCGAGTTTCACGAACAAATCGGAGCTGAGGTACCGAACGCAGAAGAGACTGACAGCACTGATCCTGGTCCGAGTTCGCTTCCGCCGTCTGGTGTGGTGGTGTCCATCTTGCTCACGAGTGTTGATGATATTTTTTTTTCATGCTACTATTCGACCACTAAAAAGTAGGGGCGAAGAAGCCCACTCCCGCACGCGCAATAGCTGCGTTCACGTCATACCCACCCTTGCACTGAACCCGGTTTGCCCAGGACTGCGGATGTCTCGCTCTACTTTCCAAGTGAAGAAAAATGAATAAAAATATCAGGGAAGCTGAGAACTCATATTCATCACCATCAGCTACTACGCCCAAGGGAGGTGAAGACATGGCTATGCTCGATGTCAGTGTCACACGTTCGAATCATCGGCCGGACACTTACTCGTCACTCGCTCGCGTTTCGCCAGCTCTGTGCGTGGACGTGCCCGTTCCAGCGGCGAGGAAGGTATGCACGTTGGCTCCTTTGCGCACGTGCACGCCCACCCTCATGCCAGGGTCCGCTGCGCACACAATCAAGTCAGCCATCAGGCATGATCACAACTGTTTGATGAGACGAACGCACTATTGGCTGCGGCGGCGGCAACCGCGTCCTTGTTCACCTTCAATCCTTCCTTTTTGCCGTACTTGTCGAACCTGATCGTGTGAATGGTGAGGAAAGAGGACCATGCGTCGTGGGTAAAGAGGCTACGCACCATTCATCGAACTTCATGTAGCCGCCGCCAACTCGAATCACAAGGTATCCGTTAAGAATTCGCATGTTGACATTCTGAAATCACCAGAATCAATCAACACTGACCCAAAGAAAGCGAGTATAGTGAACGAGAATGAACCTTTCCGTTGAACTTGTAGACTCCTTCCTTGAGCCACACAAAAGGCAGATCGGCATTGATGCCGTTGATCATTTCGGCAAGCTTAGCATCAATTTCATCTCCCTGAGATCACCATAGTTATTGTTGTAAGTCCTATTACTCGGACATAGCTAGTTCTCGAATTAACTAACCTTGCGAGGTGTGTAAGCCTTGACAGTATCGGGTGCAGGCGAAGCGCGTGACCATGTTGTACCGAGCGCTGCCGCTGAGGGTAAAATGAGGCTCGCTCTGGAATCGCCGCGAGCGCGCGCCTTTGCCTGTGCCCTGTGCATTCCACGTCAGACATATGGATAAAGATGGCTTAGAGGAGTGCTTCGTACCGCGAGAGACTGCTTATGGTTTGTAGTTCGGTCATGCGGATCTTTTCGCGAAGGGCATCAAGTTCTTTCTCAAGCTCGACACGTGCCTCCTTTTCCCGCTTGGCCTTTGATCGTGTCATCTGTAGTTGCTCCTCCTTAACTGAGAGTTCGGCCTCCAGGGCGTTCTTCGCGGAGTTGAAAGCTTCCTCAAGCTCCTCCACAGAGGAAGATGGGATCATGTTGTGTCTGTTTATGGATCACAAACGTGAAACGTGAGTAAAAAAGAGAACGTTCGCAGACAGTAGGAGTTACATACCGTTGATTCTCCATTTCCTCTTCAAGGCGCTTTCGAAGTTGTTCCAGTTCCTCACGAGCCTTCTCCTCACGTTGCAGCTTTTCTCTAAGAAGGCGCATCTCCTTCTCACGCTTGTCCTCCTTTTCCTTTTCCGCCTGATCACCATCCCATCATGGGTGATTAGATTCTACAAACGCAACTATGAGTATTGAATGTATACCTCGGCGTAGGCGTTGAGTTGATTGCGGAGAGTCGACATCTCGAATTGAATCGATGCTCGCGAGTTAGCTCGCGTGCGCAGTTCACCCTCCAGTTTCTTTTGCAACCCGGTCAGCTCATCTCTGCAACATTGAGCATGAAGTACGATCATGAATGGACTGTTGAAACGAGGAGTGGGTTGACAAGTACTTTTCTTTAACAGCATCTTCAAGCTTCTTTTCCATTTGCTTCGCCTGCTGTTCGGCGTTGACATAGTCCTGCTTAATACTACACATGAGGTAAGCAGTCATGTAGCTATTTTGCTTTGGAAGCAGCGAGGGCAGATACCGTTGGAGGGATAGCCGGATACCTTCAGCCCGCTGTTCAAGTTGCTGCCGAACCTCCGCGCTGATCGCTAGCTGTCCCTCAATGTCGGACTTCATTGACAGTTCTTTGTCCAACTGCACCTTAAGGTCGGCCATCTCCTTCTCCAGTTGGCTACGCATCTGTTGCTCGGTCGAAAGCTCCTCTGCATCCACTCTGAGCTGGAAGCGCAGCTGCTCGACCTGTGAACCGATTGAACGTCATCAGCTGAAATGTTCCAGAGTGCAGAATTCAAACCAAACCTACCTCTTCTTGAAGAAGAGCGCGTGATTGTCGCCGAGCAGACATCTCTCGCTTTAGAGTATGCTGTACTCCTGTACAGACGCCCGGCTAGCATGAGTGGATCATCATCCAAGTGAGAGTCATTCGTACCTTCGAGCTTTTGTCGTTCGTTCGCTTCCTCCTTAAGGCGCTCTTCAAGCAGTTGCATGCGATTCTTGAGTTCCTCACGTTCCTTTTCAGTTGCTGCCTGCCGCTGCAGGTTCTGATGGACCGCTTCTTGACGAGCCCGATCGAGCTCTGACTTCAAGAGCTGCTCGGTTTGCTTTCGTTCAGCCAATTCCCTTCCAAGTCTGTCTTGCATGTCTTCCAATTGTTCCTTACATTGCTCCTCCCTGGCATGTTTTTCATCAGCCACTTCGAGCAAATCAATCGTGTGATAGCAGCTGTTACCTTTCGAGACTCTCTTTCAGAAGGGCGATCTGCTCTTCGTAGCCCTTCTGGGCTTCCTGGAAGCTGGCGAGCATACTCACCTCTGATCAGCCACGAGGTCAGCGGTTAGCTGAATGCAAATACATATGCTGCACATGCCTACGTACCCATGTTGTACTTCTGAGTAATCTCGGCTAACTCCATCTCAAGCTGCTCCTTTCTATTTCGCATCTCGTTCAGCTCATCTGTAAAAGAAGAATGGTCACATCGTCTATACGATCCAGGAGATAGCGCATTGGCAACATACGTTCGTCCTGCATGCGGGCAATGCGTTCCTGAGAGAGCTCCTTTTCTAGAGATCCCAGAGCACTGACCAGTTCGACCTGCTTCATCTCAATCTCTTGCTTTTCGCTCAGCACGGTGATCCTGGTCTTTACTTCCGACTGTTGCACCTCGGGTTAGAGAAAGGCGAGGAAGGAATTGAGAGCACGCAGTACCTTGAGTTCATCTCTAAGTTTGCCAATCTCTATGTTGAGCTTCTCGCGGCTCTTGCGTGCGTTGCTCTTCTCCTTCTTGACCTTCTTCTTCATCAACTCCAATCTGTGCTCGGCCGCTTTCTTATCTATTGATAAGGAAGTGAGAACTGCATTTCAAAAGGAGACCATATCTAGAGTTACCTTCTTCCAAAAGCTCTTTGGACTTCTTTTCTTCTTCGAGATTGTCCTTCAACTGGATGATGGCTTCCTTGTAGAGTGATGTCTTATCCCTCTCTTCCTCAATGCGTCGCTGAAGCTCCTCTTGATTGCGCTCCAATTCCTCCCTCTCTCGTTGTGTCTGTGCAAGAAGGTTCATTGCCTGCTCAACCTCCTTGCTCTTATTCTCGATCAGAACCGGATAAGGTGACCCTAAGAAGGACAGTAAGGTAAGTGCTCGGTGATGCATACGAAGTTTGACCGCAGAGACTACTTACCGCCAAGCTGACGTCCATCGAGAGTGATGTCGAGAAACATTTGCTGATGAGGATCAGCGGAAGGTACATAGGAGATAGAATAGGTTCCATCGCCGTTATCTTCAACTTCGCATCGAATTGTCAGGTTTGCAACCACTTTTTGGCCTCCCTGTGCATGACTGATGTCAGATCAATGCTGGTAGTGCTTTCCGATCAAAAGGTATCACATGCCTTGGTATGGTTGTGGCCATATTTGTCGCGTGCTTGAACTGTAAAGCGTGCACGCCCGTCGGAGCCCAGAGCAATCCTAGGTGAATGGCCTGCGCCACTCGCATCGGTGCTATTGCCGAGCGACAGTGGAGGCACAAGTACAGATGACGCAGCATCTGCCCGAAGTGGTCGGATGACCAACGGGAAAGGGCTGCCACGGATGGGAGCTCCTTCGAGTTCCACCTGCAATCTGTAGTTTCCACTCTATAGCCGTGCATGTGTCAGACATGTTCTCTCCATAAGAGAGAAAAGTAGAACAGTACTACCTTGTTCACCTCGAATGTAATGACGTAGGATCCATCGGAGGCGTCTCGCGTGGAGACTCGAAGCTGAGCATCTTCGATTCTGTTTCCAACATCATCAACAAAGTAGGCCAGTACTTTAGCGCCACCCTTGCGACAACTACTCCCGTCTTCCATCTTGCTCTGTACTCGCAATGTGCACTGTTCCCTACATCCTAGCATCAGCGTACTACAGCGCACACTTATTGTGCGTGGTAGAGAAGGCAGACGTCAGTACCCAGCATAGAGTGTCTCACATTCACCCTCGGCAATGGTGGTCTTCGTTGCTGAAGGTTTCTGCGTCGCGGCGGTACGGTGCTCCTGACGGAAGTAGGAGACGTACGTCATCACTGAAAGCTCATCAGGCTTACCATCAAGCATGTCTTCGACATCGAGAAGGACGGGAATCTGGCAAAGCTCTTCCGCTTTGTTGAATGCAAGCAGCAGATTTCCTCTCGCATCCGACTGATCAAGAACTGTGAGAAACCGTAACCGCTCCAATAAAGCCAAGGTGGATGCTGAGTACCTTATCAAGTTCGGAGATGTCGATAGCACCGGGTGCTAGAGCATTGACAAGTGCACAGAAGTATGTGCCATCGGACCAACTACATATTGGGTGTGAGTTAGCAAAGCTGCAACCCAATCAGAGTGAAGGAAGACTATACGCCTGTTGGAAGTTTGTAGGCTCCTCGACGCCCTGCGGCACAAGAATGTTCTTACACCAATCGAGGAGCTGATGCTTCACAGAGGATGTCTTTTGGGATGTCCCGACCCCGGAGACTCCGCTTTCTGTGTTGCCTCCATTCCCGCCTTCAGGAAAGTTGAGCTGCGAGTTCTTTTCCTCTGCCCCGACATGTGAGAGGTAAGGAGACCAGGTTCATGATCATCGCTGATGAAAGAATCCAGTACCATCCCACTCGCCTCTTTGGATCTGGAATCGTAGAATGAGCGTCCATATCAGGCCCAGTACCAACTTGGTGTGACCATCACAGATATCTGCAGAAGCAGCAAAGAAAGCGGCGATGAGCAGCAGAAGCACACACATGTTCAAGAGAGAGAATCACAACACCACCTTCAGGTCCGATGTTGACAAGAACAATGTGCTTGCGCTCCATGAAGGTGAACGAGATGTTAAGGTTCTCCAGGTTGTGTATCTTGAACCGTGGGTTCAGATGAAAGTTGGGACCCCGTAGCCTCTCGCCCGACAGCAGTTCGAGCAGATGGCACAGCGCGATGCCCGTACTGAGGTCGCGCTCCAGCCGCTCCAGCTTCATGTCCCGCGCCTTCAGCCAGTGGTTGCACCATGCCGTGAAGGTCTGTCCAACGAAGGTTAGGCATATATTTATATTTATATTTATATTTATATTTATATTTATATTTATATTTATATTTATATTTTTGGTCATTTCTCTTCATAAATTCATTTATGTTTTATAATAAATATACATTTTAAAAAACTACTATTTTTAAAATTTTTGTTTGCCAGAAGAAATATTTTTCTAGTTTTTATGAGGCTATTTTTATTTGTTTAAAATCAGAAAAAAAGAAAACCTTGCGCTGCTGACGAATCCAGTGAGGTTCTTTTTCCATTTCGGGAGAAGCCGGTGGTGTCGCGGCATGCGCACTACCGCCTCGAGAACTCATCACGCGGGACAAAAATATAAAAAGAATAAATGTAGTTTAGTTGTTTCGTAAAAGTTCAGTCATTTTGTGTCCTAAATGCCAATTGGTTGCTCAACTCCGAAATACTTGCCTTTGCCGTTTTTCGTTCTTTTTTCGCTTTTCGTTCTATCCTGCGTCTTCTCGTGCTCATCGTGTTGGCAGGGTGTTGGAATGCACAAAATGTGCAAAACCCAAGTGAGTGTCCACCGAGGAACGGACACTCAGACATTGACCAGGAGGAATCGCCAGGAGGAATGGGAACAACTGTTCTTGCGCCCAAGATGATCAAAAGAATTGATTGAGACGATGTAAGCAATAATTATGCAGAAGAAGCTTCAGATCAGTAGCCAGCGCCGCCCACAGCCTGGGAAACGGTGGTGAGCTCGGGCGTGCCCTTGGCCCGGGGGAAGCTGTGCTTGGTCTCGACGAAGACCTTCAAGATGCCGCCCTGCTTCTCATTGAAGGCCTTGTAGATCTCGGGGAACTCGTCTAGCCGGAAGCGGTGGGAGAGGATGATGGTAGGATCGAACTTGCCGGGCACGATGTACTCATCCAGGAGCTTATGCCAGTGCATCTGCACGGGTGCCTGGCCGCCACCGACGAGCGAGAGGCCCTTCTCCATCACAGCGCCGATATTGAAGTGGTTGGTGAAGCCCGCGTAGTCGGCGATCAGCACAATGCGCCCAAACTGAACAGAATCGAGAAGAGTGCTCGTGATGAGCGTCATCATCTTGAGCACAGGACAGTGTAGCAGGAAGAGGGCACCTTCTTGACGCACTTGATCTGTTCGTTGACGATCTCGCTGGTGTCTGTCTCGAGACCCACCGCGCGCTCGACCTTGTGAAGGATACCCTTGGCATAGCGGAAGGCGGCACAGTCGATGGATTTGTCGATTCCTCCGGGGACCAGCTTCTGCATCTGCTCCACGGTGTCGCCCTCATCAAAGTTGATGGTCTCGATGCCCAGCTTCTTGCGTGCGAACTCAAGACGCTCGGGAACGTTGTCGACGGCAATCACTCGTCGAGCACCCATCAGCTTGCACCACTGAGCACAAAGCAGACCGATGGGACCTAGACCCCAGATTCCCACCACATCACCGTCGCTTATCTTGGCCCGCCAGCATGCATGATAACTGGTCGTCACAACGTCGCTCAGATAGAGTGCACGCTCGTCAGGCACGCTCTCCGGGATGGCCAGCAGGTTGACGTCGGCGAACGGCACACGCACGTACTCGGACTGACCTCCGGCGAAGCCACCTGCAAAGTGGGAGTAGCCGAAGAGTCCCGCGAAGCGATGACCGTACATCGCGTTCATCACGGAGGACTTGTTCGTGTTGTCGCACATGGAGGTGAGTCCCTTCTTGCAGTACTCGCACTGCCCACAGGCGATCTGGAAGGACGCCACCACGCGCTGGCCGACTTGGAAGTTCTTCACCGCCGGTCCGGCGTCCTCGATGATGCCACAGAATTCGTGACCGAGAATGTCGCCCTCCTTCATCTGCAGCATTTCACCATTGTACAGGTGCAAGTCCGATCCGCACACCGTCGTCCCCGTCACCTGTGGTCAGTGTCCATCCACATCACGTCACGTCCAACAACAACAACACTCAAGTTAAGACATGACGGGAAAACCAGTAAGGTCAGATACGTGATGAAGGCAAGTCGTACCTTGAGGAGAACATCGGTGGGCTCGATCACTTGCGGCTTGTCCACGAGTTCGATGCGTACGTCGTGCTTGCCGTGCCACACGAGGGCCTTCATTTTCTCGCCGGTCGGGTGTTTCGTGGTGGCCTGCGTGGTCGCTGTGGGCACGTCACCCATCACCTTCTCTGCTATGTGGGAGGCCACATTCATCGCCATGGTGAGTGTTGTGTTGTGTATATGTATGTGTGTCCGTCTGGTGTCGGGTGTAGTTGCTCTGCTAGAGTAGGAGTAAGCTCACCTCATCTGTCCCGAGAGAGACAAGATAGCCCTCTGCGCAGCGATCAGTCTCGATCCGATGGAGGAGTCGCGCCAAGACGGGCGAAAACTGGCCATTCCTCATCGGCGTTTTCAGGATCCGTCGTCCTTCAACCCCCGGTGTGCAGTATGACTGGTCCGCTCGACCTTAACGACGATGAAACCACGGAATGTGCCCGCTCCGTCGCTGTGCGGACGGATGACCACCATCATCATCATCAATCACAACCATCACGTTTTCCTCTCGTAGGTCGTAGTCATCCCTGCGCAGGCCGTAGCGAGTGCCTGACTGTCCGGTGGTATGGAGAGAGGCTGCAGAAGAGCGGCGGTGGACCTCGGGCGCTGGGGCGCTGGGCCAGCACGTCACAAATATGAGGGCCGCCATGATCAGCCATCACGGCCAGTAGTTCGCGGTGGAACACACACTCGCTCCCAGCGACCATCATCACCAGCTGCTCTGGAGCTGCCTCCCCCCATCAGCAGAATGGCGCGAATATTGGTTTGACATTCTAATATAATATTTCTTTTTTATTTTCTTTTGGGACAAATTTCGTTGAAAATTGGTTGCAACCTGCCGGGCAGTAGAAAATATTCCAAAAACGATATGGTACCTCAGCGTGGCTGCTGTACGCTCTAGTCATCATTATGATTCAAGAATCGAGGATCGCCTTTTCCAGGCCACAGGACATTCTATTACACTTCCTCGTAGGTCTTGCCGTTGAAGCTGTAGCTCTGCTGGTAGGCCGCTTGGCTGTAGGGCGCTGAGACAAAGGCACCAGACTGCTGCTGCGACATCATGCCCTCGGGGTTGTGGTGCATGTAGGCTGGCTGCATCACCACAGGTGCCACTGGCACACGCGAGTAGTGCTGCTGAAGCGAACCTGTACAATTGGATTGTCCACCATTAGTGATCATCACCATGATGATACCGAGTAAAACAAAACCGAAGAAGACGATGACGCTCAAGACAAAGACGGAAGAAGTCATGAGGACGCACCGTGAGTCGCACTGAACTGAGGAAGAATGTCGATCACGAGCGACCAGCGGCGGTAGTAGCGCTCGATGCGGAAATTGAGACCAATAGGGTTGTAACTCCTATTCACCTCGCTGAGGTACTTGTCCACGCGCCACCTCGTCTGGATGACCAGACCGATGGAGCTGATGATGGTCAACACGGCGAAACCCATGACGAGGCCGTAGTAGACCCACATCCACGACCACAGTTCCCAAACGACGGCGTTGAAGACGAGGAGGATGGTGCATGCCCACATGGCCATGATGGAGAACCACAGGAGGGCGCGCCACGGACCCGAGCGAATGGTGTGGTTGAGGCCGTGAATGGTGGCCGCGTACTGGTCCTCCGCCACGCGGCCCTGCAGCAGGAACGGCAGGCACTCGTCGAACGAACCGGCGCTCCAGCCCCACCTCATCTCCAACCGCACCTGCGTTGGAGCCGCGACCGCCGTCACGATCGTCGTCGTGGTCGTGGTCGGGGTAGGATCGATCAGGCGCTGCTGTTCCATTCTTGTGTTGATTCAAGTAACTCGTGTGAAGAAAGAACAAAAGACAAGGTTGGGTTTTTATTTGTTTTGTAAACCAAAAATGTGTCTCCGAGGGTTGACTCGCCGAATGGTTCAGTGAAATACCGAAAATGTAATTGAAACTTCCAGTTAGGAATGTTTCTTCAAATCTTCTTCGGCAAGGGAAAAGGAGGGAAAAGATAGATGAAAAGAGAAGAAAAGTGATGTAAAAATGAAACATGAATGTGCTTTATGCGAAATTTGGGCTAAGATTGATGGCAAAAGAAACCTATGCTGTTAAGGGTGAACAGATATGAACTGGCGAAGACACTGTTTTGCAAGGATAAGAGTATCTACTTAGTGAAGGAATCTGATGTTGTAATTTGTCCATTTCCTGGTGAGTCACCTTTACCACTTCCAGCAAAGAGGGCAAACAGTAGGAGAATGAACGAGCACACTCAGTAGCAAAATTGTATCTACTAATTCTTAAGTGTTGCTTTAGAAAGAAACATACCTAAACGGCCTCGCTGGCGACCTTTCTTCGTTCTTCCCGTTCGTGTCGCCTTCGTTCCCGCTCCTCCCGCTCCCGTTCGATCCGATCCATCTCTTGTTCGGCCTCCTCTTGGCGCCGATTCTCCGCCAGTTGCTGTCTACGCCGTTCGGCTTCCTCTTCCTTCTTCACCTGCGCAAGCAGACCCTCCACATTGGCGCAGGCAGCCAGTGGATCGTTTTTGTACGCCATGAAGAAGCCCTGATAGCAAATGAATTTACCATCCCACAGCACGAGTTTAATGGCAAAAGCGGATCAACCTGAAGCATGGCCATACTCGCTCGTTCCTCACCCACCTGCTCCGCAAACTGCAGGGCAAGCGCCTTCTCACCCGGATAGAACCTGCATAAGAAACTCCTTAAGGAATTGGCATCTGACACCATAGCGAGGTAGATGTACCTGAGAAACATGCGCTCCACCTGAAGTAAAGAAGCAAGGCCAAAGTGTACGATTTTGTCCACTCGACCTGGTCGGATGAGAGCTGCACAACACAAATAAGTGCGCCGTTTAATCGCTGCCTTTGAGATGTAATGCGTAGTACCAGGGTCAAGGTGCTCCATGTGATTGGTAGTCATCACGAAGAGACGTCCCTCCTGCGATGCTATCCCATCGATTGCGTTGAGAAGGCCTGTGCGGGTAGAGAAACGGCATACGGTTAACCCGCAAGTTCAGCGTGAGAGGGAAACCTCGGTACCGGAAAAGGTAACCGTTCGAGGCTGCCCAAACAATGCCTCGTAGGAATTCCTCTCCTCAGTCTTTTTGGTCCTGTCCTGATTCAAGAAGGCGACATCAACGTCCTCGAGCAGGATAATTGCGTTTTGGGGTGCTTCGACAAGCCACTGCCAGCGAGGAGGAAACATATGTAAGATCCTCTCGATGGCATCAGCAGGAGCAAAGTACCATGTTTAAGGTGCTATCATTAAGGTTCTTTTCGCTAAGGTTTAGTACACACACTGAAAATCCCAATTTGCCAGCTATTGCAGCCACGAATGACGTCTTACCACACCCTGAACACCGTTAATCACTGTGACAGCGAAGGTGGAAGCAATGACGACGCTTGTACCAGGCTTGCCATGGAAGAGGTAGGCACGTCGATAGGGGATACCCAGAGAGCTGTACCACTCTGCACTCGCCAGAAACTCCTTCGCATCTGTTCATATATAATAAGGAAAAGTTCGCATGGACAAACAAGTCTCCTCACCTTGAAGCAGCTCCTCAGCGACATCAGAGTCGAGAATGACAGATTCGACTGACCGTTCAGGCTTGGATATGGCTCTCTTCCAACCCCCATAGCTAGGCTGCTGCAGTTGTCAACAAAACAACAGAGAGAGAAGCAAAGGGAATGTACATCAATATTATAGATAATGGTACATCCTTGATCTTTGCTGCGTGACGCAGCCATGGCCTCCTTTATAAGGGCGTCAATAACACCTCGTGAACGACCCCATGTGGTCAATATTAGCTGTCCGCCTGCAAGCAAGGTCAGCATCAATCATTCCTCCGTGAATTGAAGGACGCACCTGGCTCAAGTTGGGCTTGGCCGCTTATGTTGATGCTGTAATCCACTTCCTTTCGCCTCGTTCTTGTGATCCAGATGAGACGCCTGCACCACCACATGAGATGGATCCCCTGACCAGGCAGATACCTTGTCGATATTAACCATCCAACTTGCAGCCAACAACAGAAGGAGTAGTGCGAGTACTTGAGTTGCGGTGGCGATTTAGATACGACCTCCAATTGCTGTTGCCTTCGGAATCGCTGGCTGGGACCCAGGCTCTGATGTACCACTAGACTGTGGTCCACAGATCAGTCACAAAATCACAGGGATGAGCTGATGATGCAGGCGTACGCGGTACCTGTAGTTGTGAGACGACAGCGCGCTCTCAGGCTGCTGGGCCAGCCACTGCAGCACCCAGTCGTAGGCCTCCTCGCGTTGATTTATCTCCACTACAATCAATTATAATAAAATAAAATTAGCCATGGTTCATTTTGCAATTATAAAATAAAATAAATTATGATTTTTGCATAATTTATGGCAAATTGAAAAATAAAGACAAATAATATATAATATTAATAAAATGATATTATAATAGTATAATAAGTAGAAAAAAAGATAGAAAGACGTACCTGTGACGAAAAGCTGTTGAAAGAGGAAGCTGGTGATGGTGGTGCTTATGCCGCGCAGGTACGCGAAGAGCCACCCTAACACCAGCACGGCCAGGCCTCCCGCCAACAGCGGATTCTGCATCGCAGACGTACCGCCTTACAAGCGAGGTGATTTGATTTACATCCGGACACGTATCGATAAATAAATTGATAAATAAATATTCTACAAAACCAATCAGAAAAAACCAATAATAAATCGAAAGTCGTTGGGGAAAATTGGGTATGGTACCATCTATCCAAGCCGAATCCCACATGGAAGATCTGGTGCCGTTTTTCTGTTTCGGAAACGTTTTGCAATTTATTTCAAATGTTTTGAAATTTGTTTGGGAAAGCCTGGTGCGCATGGCCTGTACATGATGGGAGACGCGAAAAGACGCGATATCATCTAATTGAGGAGGTTCGCCACGCTCATGGCAGACTTCTTTGCAGATGACGACGAACCCCTGCCGCTGCCTTGATAACTCTCACGGGCAGAGAGCGGTTCGTCGGGTGCGTTTTTGTTGAGCTGGCTGATGAGGTCCTTGATGATCAAAATGGCCTCCTTTTCTTTCAGCCCACTGGAATCGCGACACATGAGATGAAGCACAAAACAGCAAAGGGAAGGCATTGTGCGTTAAAACGAACCCCAGCTCCTCCTCAAGGAGAGTGATTAGTCTCTCGATAAGGTCCTGAAAATGATAAGTCTGTGCTGTCACTCGCATCTTTTGACATCTGCGTGCAATGTACATTGAGCATTGAGCAACTACTAACTCAACTGACCAAAGCACGAAGCGGAGATAGGTACTCGCTATAGAGAAGATCTTTCTTCTGTGGAAGCTGTCCCACAAAACGGAGGATTTTTTGGCAATCGGCCTGCTCCGTATCCATACGTTAGTGAACTGAACCATGATAACAGCTTCCAGCATGAGGGGCACCTGTAGCAGATCTTGAGATATTGAGGGAATGCTATAGACGCCCTTTCCAATAGCGTAACTCTTTGGGTGTGTTGAATGCTATTGCTACTGTTAGTGGAGATCACACTGTAACATGCTCTGACGAACCTTTTTGATAGGGAATGCACAGGAGAATGGCGAAAACGGAGGTGCCGACGAAGGGTTGAGTGTCGGCGAAAGCTCTTCTGTCCACCCAAGAAAGTCATAGATGGGCAACTTTGGCGACAGAATACTAAGAACCAGACCTGCCGTAACCGTATTTTAGTGACACCCCAAAACAACATAATACACGGTCGCGGCGTACAATCAGTGCTGCCCCCTTCGTTAACCGAGCTTATGAGCCCAAACCAACGCTTGCCTAGTTGGACGACACCCAACTTCTTCTCGTTCTTAAGGCAGGCATTGAGCATCAAGCAAAGAGACATATCATCTTCCGTTAGGTTAAGTCCTGTTGTACACGATTAATTACTGCAGTAATGCTCTAGTCTCAATGGAGAACGTACCTTTGCTGATGCTAGCGGGAGATGGCAACGGGATAACAGCATGTGTGGAGAGGGAAGGTGGGCTAACCATCTTGGCAGCAGATATGAACCCAATCAGGGGAAGCAACGTGGGAAAAGTACGCGGAAGCTCTGCACAGGTAATCAATACGCGAACGTCACGTGCGCAAGAGTTCGAGGACGCACCGTTATGCATTGCAGCGTGCTGAAAGTAAGAAATGTTCGGGTTGGGGTAGAGAGAGATTCGTCGAGCGAGGTGACCGAGAGTAAGTTGAGCATCATAGATTGCATCTGATTGCATTTCAATCACATGAGCGCTTCTGATTGAGAAGTTACGTAATGAACTTGAGACTTACAATGGTTTCGGGCAAGGCTGTCAAAGGCTTGCTTGATATGCTGTGCTTCAATGAGCTGAAACTCTCCGCCTTGGCGATTAGCTAGCTTGCGATACTTCTTGATGAGGTTGTTGCCAGAACCCTCTTTGTTTCGTTTCTCGCTCATTGCTATGACATGCAACTTTATTGCACCCGGAAGTGCTGTATCACTGATTGTAGATTCTACGCATAGAATCCATTTGTGTGGTTAGCTCACCGCTTGTTTCACGAACCATTCTCTCATTGCTGGTACGTACCAGTGAGCCCTCTGTCGGCATCAGTGAGGAAGATGATTTGGGTCGGTGCCAGGCTCGCACCAAAGCGGACCTGGATCTGCCTAAGCGCCTCGGTCAGTCCGGTGCTCACATCACTGGCTGTGTCATCGGAGCGCGGTTCGATCATGTACCTGATCATCACACCCATTGTCCCGTCAGTGCGCCCGGACAACGTTCATAGCAGGAGAGAGACACAACGTACAGCGCCTTGCTCACTTCCACATAGTCGCGGGTTAGCGCCACGGATAGCGGCTCAGCACCGCGCGGCGAGAGAACGACCAGACCCACCAGCTCCACCGCATGGTTCTCCTCAAGGAATCGCAGGAACTGCACCACCACTACATCATGCGTGTTTAAGTATCAAACGTTTTTATTAATAGTAAAATAATTAAATATATAATCAAAAAATATATCAAAAGTCAATTGTTTTTTTGGGCAGTCAGTCAACGCACCCGCTTGCACGAGGTCCTTGCGGGTTGGGGTGGTGCCGACCTGCCCGCGTAAGACGTTTGTGTCCAACAAGAAGATGGTCGGCATTGATCTATTGTCACAAATCTTCGATTTTTGTCTCAACCCAAAATCAGAAAAACCAAAGTTTTTTGGGCAATTTTTTCAGCCTGCTCGAAACGTTCACGAAAAATCTGAGGAATGTCAGCGATTTGGCGGGAACTCTATTCGAGAAGGAAGCAAGAACGTACGCGAAGCACACATAGGAAGAGATGAGGAAGAAGGAACAAAAGGAGAAGGGGCCTTAGCAGAGGATGGTTTCGATCCATCGACCTGTGGGTTATGGGCCCACCACGCTTCCACTGCGCCACTCTGCTTTCCTCTTTCACCTTGTGATATCGTGAAGAAGTTGGCGTGGTCAAGTGGCATCATCCAGCGAGGAGGGCTGAAATTAGGTGAGGATTTCACTTGATGCGTTAAGTCAACGATTACAGGATAGCAGAAACTTCTAGCCAAACTGGCGAGCCTTAGTCTATTTTTTGCAGTCCACTCTGGGCATCGGAAGCGGAGGCCTTCTTGTGTTTGGCCTTTTCCTCCCAGGTCATACTATCGTCCAGGATAGAGGCCGAATTGAGACAATCACGTACGAGCCATCCCTTGGTGGCAGAGAAAGCTTAAATACTCCACCTTCATCCACAAAGGGAGGGGAAGCTACCTGAAACAGGAAGAATATGAGGGTCATGGCGTAGAAGAAGTTGGCGTTTCCCGTGCCCTGGTTGATCCAGAGATGCCACATTATCGGCCCGACCACATTGAGGTACACGAACCCAAGGCAAATCAATACGCTACGCTTGTTCTCTGCACCAGCCAAACGATAAGAGATGACATAGTTGAAAAAACCATATGAAGAGATAGGTACGAGCAAGATTGAGGACTTGGAACAAGGGTAGTAGGCTGATATAGGGAGCCATGTCTCCGATGCAAGGATAAGATTTCAGCATTCCGATGAGGCCCATAAAGATCCAGAACAAGAAGACTCCGTGCCGTCTGATAATTGGTACGTCAGAGTAAGGAGACATGTGAACGCGGGACACAACGCTACCTGAAGCGGATCGTTAACGGGAGAACGTAGATAACGGGATGGTACTGGAAGACGAAGATGAAGAAAGGTCGAAAATGCGTGAAAGCCTCCGTGAAGTAGTACCAGAACAACCCAATGTTGGGCGTGAGGTCTGGAGCAAAGAAGATAAACCCATAGACCTGCAAGTGTATCATGTGAGAAACCATGAAATAAATCAGAAGTGGGTCGGCCAACCTCTTCAATCCAATTCCACGATCGAAGTTGGTAATACGACCCGTAGAAGAGAATGGCCAGCCAAAAGATATACCACCTTACGACCTGGAACCCAAACATCCCATCCTTTTTGGTAGAGCACAGCCAAGTAAGTATCACAACAGGCACACCGTAGTTGGAATCAGGTACCTGGGCCCAAGGCCTCTTCCTCTGCTTGTAAGTATAGAAGATGGCCACCAGAGGAAAGATAAGCATCGCTGGGTATAGTGAGAGATATGTGGCTAAGGCCAGGCACAGCGTTGCTAGCCACTCATTTCCTGTGAATAATCTAACTTTGTCAGATGATCGCATCAATAAGTGACTCAGGGAAGGAAGACGCTACCCTTCACAGCAGCATAGAGACAGAGGATCACCGCAAGATTGTTGAACACTATCGTAGATCGGGCGACACAGGTTAGAATCGTCCACGGGTTGAGAAGATAAACGCAAAACACAATCTCTCCTGTCAGCGGTGGCGACGCTGGAGGCGATGCTTCGGGCGCCACTGCCCCTGCTGATGGCGGGGAAGAAGGTGATGCAGCAGATGAGGAGGAGGAGGAGCTACTGGCGGAAGAATACGGAGACGGTGATGGCGGCATGGAGGCAGTGAATGTGGGATGTGCGAGGTAGTTCTGTGACAGGAACATGAGGAGGAAGGCGATGATGAAGTCAGTGAGAATGAAGAGAGCGGGCGTGGCATAGTTGGTGATGAAGGTCGGCGAGACGCCTAAGGGTGCCAGCAGCGACGGCAGCGTCGACGTGAAGAAGGAAAAGAAGGGCAGCAGCAGCGGTGCCTGATGGTAGGCGTCCCCCGCGTAGGGCGACAGCCCTGACTCGAGCAAGTGCAGCCCCTCCTGCACTACACAAATCAAAAAAAAACAAACAATTTAAAATTGAATAATAAATCAATAATTTATTATTGTGTAATAATAATATAAATAAATTATATATATAATAATTATTATTGAAAATAATTGAAAAGAACGAAGGGCGGATTAGCAAAGATCGCAACGCGTACAGCGATTGAAGGAGGTGACAGGGGTGACAAGTTCGATGCGAGTGCCGAGCAGATCGGGCAGCCCCTCCCACGAGAAGAGCAGCCATCGGGAACCCAAGGCGAAGGCAGCGCCCCACGCCACCACGTCCAACCCCCGCTTGAGCTTCATCCCTTGGGTCACTGATATTTTCGAAAAATGTTTCGCCAATTTGTAATAATTTGGGAAATATGAGTTCGTCATAGTTTGTTGAAATTTACGATAGTTCCAACCCCGCGAGACAGGGAAGTACCAACTGGTTTTACTGGTGGTGAACAGTACTTCAACACCGTAAGGTGATGCACCTATGAATGTTATATGTCGCTTTATTGTTGTTTGCTTTAAGAAGAATGATGTGGCTCCTCAACGGGTCCATCCGGTGATGGTCACCACCGGGCGGATCTTGAAAGGAGACCTTGCCTGTGGCGCAAGGCCACAGGCTGTGCCTCTCCTGTCCCGAATCATCCCCGCCATCATCCGCCTCCGTGAAGAGGCGTGCGCGGAGTGAAATTAGACAGTGGTTTATCAACTTTCAATTTTCCCATCTCTTTTCCTTTTCGCTTTCTACATGGCGTCCAATCCATCTATTATGGGATGAGGACTTGGCCCTAAGGAGCCGCGTGCGACTCCCGCTGCCGATGACAAAGGTAGAGAAGGAGGAGGTGGCCGGAGTAGCACGCCCCGGAGGTGCACCAGCCCAGCCGTCCATAACCGCACACCTGCTGTTGCGGTGCAGGAGGTGGAGAGACCCTGCCGCCTTCCTCCTATCCCTTTCTCACGATTCAACCAAGATGCCTCACTAAGGAACCATCTTCAAGTACTCTCTTCTTGCTCAGAGTTGAATGTTGCCAGCATTTCTCATTGATCCCGACTCGTGCTCCTACCTGTTGTATCAGGGCTGTGACATCAATTCTTCTATGTTTCAGGCAAGTACTGCGTGTCAGCTTCGATGGTGCGAATGACTTACGTGTTCATTTTGCAGTGGGCTGGAGTGCAATCGCGCTTGAAGGTGATACGTACGGGTGAGGAGATGAGGGGCAACCACGCACACATCCATCAGGTCCGGCAGGCCATGGGTCTCGACAACTGGAGTGAAGAGGGCCCGACGAGCACCGGCGCCGGCCTGTGTGGAAATCCCCCAACCGATGTCCACACACCGCACACCGCCGGCGATGTCCACCATCCACCTCCTCATCCTCCGCATCAGCATCCAGTCCCCTATACCATCTACCATTCGCCCTCATCATCATCATCGAACGCGTCTGGCCGCATCCGGGGATGCCCCGGTATTCATCGCCTCGTCTCCCTATCTTGACATGTTTGAAGACGAAAGAGCATCTGGGGGGCAGGCCCTGATCTCGAGCTCTGCCTGTATTTCCACTTGGAATTAAGGGGGGTCGCACCCACTCCCTACATCAATTCTCAGAATGTTCTTTGCGCGGGTATGCTTTATTGCTTGCTTCGCGTCCTGTCTTTGCCTCCTTCTTGACTTCTTCTGTTTCTTGCTGTCCTTCTGCTACTGCTGCTGCTTCGTGGAGGCTTGTTTCCTTTTGTTGGTGACTCCTCGAGCAAGGGTCTCCCTTTCTGCTTGACTCCTCATTTCTGCGATGTTCGTGAGCATCTGGCCGTAGTAGAACTGAGGTCGCGTCGCAAGTGTCGGGGAGTATAGCCTTTGGAGGCGGTCTTTGTCAAGGATGATGATGTTCCTCTCCTCGTCAATGAGACGCACGTTTTCATTGAGCTCGCGCCACGAGCACACCACCAAGTACACATCCTCCTTGGTCAGACCGAGGCGACCCACAGGCGTGTGTGCGTTCTTTCCATCCACAAAGGGCGCGTAGGCCCCTGCGTTGGAGGGAGGAGAGAGAAGTTAGAGTACAGCGACAGTCACTGTAGGTACAGTATCTAGGTACTCTGGACAAGCCTGTATTTGTTGTCGATGTCAGAGACTGACAGATGGGTGCTTGCATCTTCGTGCGAATAGCGGCACTCGATGTTGATGGCGATGTGACCACTGCCCTCGGCCTTCTTTTCAAAGATGACGATATCGAAGCCAGCATTGTTGGCCGCCGGCAGAAAGACTGAGCACAACAGATCCACGACAGGACGCTGTGCTTTGTTGAGCACTTTGGCCGAGGGAAAGTGTGCAGCCAGCTGGATGACGTTCTTCTTACGTGATGGAACAAAGCGCATCGGCATGAGCTTGTGTTCGTCATCGTCATCGTCATCATCGTCCAACCGATAGAAAGAGGGAAGCGTGGTGGAACCGGCAGGAGAGGACAAGGGGTAGCGAATGATGCGGTAGAGCACTTCCCACCAGGCGTGAAATCCTTCATAGAGGAGCGGATTGAAGTTATCCTCGAACTGAAGCATATGGTTCAGGCAGCGGGCAGCTTTGCTTGAATCGTCGTCTGTAGCTGAATACACCTTTGCAAACAAGCTCAGAAACAGGCGAGAGCCGAGGGATGGTCTGACCACACGCTGACGAATTGATGTAGGTCCCCTTCGTGATGTGCGCGGATAGGGGCATGCCATCAATCGTTTTTTCCAAAGGTAGCTCGATCCCTTCCAAGGCCGCCTTCACGAGCGCATACGAAGGTGTCAGCGACTGCGTAAGCCTTCTGACGAGCTCATTCATGATTACTGAGTAAGGCTCATTGAGGCGCATGTTGTCGTTCTCGCGCAGGAGTGCGTGCAACCACTGGAGTGATCTGGGGTGGCCGTTGCAATCAGAAATGCATGCTGTCATGATGAGGCGTCGTTGATTGTTTGCACTGAGTTTGGTGAATAGAAGGTCCATGGTGTCCTTGAGAGGTAGCGGTGGAAGGGGAACCCACGCAATACCCCGCCCTGAACTTGTCTCCTCCTGCTGCACCGGACCCGCGTCAAGTGTGCTGATGATGGCGTTGAACTTATTCCACTGTGTGCCACATCATAGGCCTTCTCCAGGTTTTTGCCTGCCTTGATGAGTTCATCAATGCAGAGCAAAATGGGAGAGCCTTGGCGATGGTGCAGGATGGCCTTGAGTGCTTGACCAGAAGTTGGCAACTTGGTGAGACTGGTGCAGCACTGATGGCAAAAATCAATCCACGAGTCACCGTAGTGCATGAAGTAGCTCCAGAGCTAGGCCCTGGTCAGGAGGTTCATCTACTTGCAGGTAAACATTTGATTTGTTGTTGTAGGTGACAGCAACAGCCACTGATGCCCGCAGTGTCTGGGCAGTACCCTCCCAGTCCCACACACCCCCAGTTAAGTCCTTGGAGAGGAGCGCCCTGGTTTCATCAGGGTGTTCAATCTTGTGATTGCACTTCAGATGCTGCTTCTTCACAGCACAAACAGAGAGGCAGAGAGTGAGTGTAAGCTTTCTATCAGGATGAACAGAACATGGAAGTGCCATAATGGGAAATACCAGGCGAGTCTTGTTGCTGATCGTCGTGCAGCCCGGTTCAGGGCACTGGTAGTATGGCGTGCAGTGCTCTTCGATGTCCTCATTGTTCAACTTGGCAAGCTCATCGAGGAAAAAAGACTTGCCACCTCCAGGCGCCGATTGAACCGCTGCCAGCGGATTGCGTTCTTTGTCCCCAGAAGAAGTGCTGGCGTCTTGTTGCAGGCCACTGCGGAGAGCAAAGGCGGAGTAGGCTGCGTGAGGAGACGACGAGCGGGCTACTCGAGTGAATCGCTCAGGATTGTTGCACAACACGTGAGGCTGGGTGAAATCGTCCTTACACCATTTGAACCTGAGCAGGAACTCCACCAGGCTGGCAGCATCTCCTGGATCCACTTTGGGGGCAGGAACTGCTAATTGGGTTGGTTGGTGTGGGATGGAATGGGATCAGCTGGCCTTTGTGTGTGTGTGTGTGTGTGTGTGTGTGTGTGTGTGTGTGTGTGTGTGTGTGTGTGTGTGTGT
>CDEZ01022244.1:0-13795 GCA_000826365.1 Acanthamoeba royreba | reverse complement strand
GTGTGTGTGTGTGTGTGTGTGTGTGTGTGTGTGTGTGTGTGTGTGTGTGTGTGTGTGTGTGTGATGTGCATGGTGTGTACCTTGTTGTGGTGCCTTTCTGCGTTGAAGGGCCAAGAAAAGTGCAGTCCCTGTGGCATTAGCTTCTTCTTTTGCTACAGGCGCAACAAAATGAATGAATTGATCAGCTGTGAGCACAGCCAACATATCACCATCATAGAGTCGGAAGATAATCTGCAAAATCAGGTTCTTCTTCTTTGAACCATTGTTGAACCTCTGCTTTAGACCATTCCTGGAGAAGCTTGGTGTTCCTCGGGGTGGTCATTTTCAACTCAGGCTGAGCAAAGAGTGTCAAGTTAAGATCGAGAGACAAGTAAACAAAACACTGTGGCGGAGATGTGGTGCCGTGGTGACCATGGATGATCGGAAGGCGACTCCTTGTATGTAACCCGAAATTGGTGATTTTTTTGAAGACTTGACTCAAAAAGAGTACCTTTCTCCGTTTCTTTCTTTTCTTTCTTTTCTTCTTTCAAATAAATAAATAAATAAATAAATTATCCTGGGACTTTGGTACTCTGCCTGCAAAAAGCGAATGTCGCGATCACGAAGGAGCCTTCTTGTTGACCATTCTGCATTCCAGGAACGAATCTGCACAAGAGAGACAGCACCCGCTCAACACGATCAAGAAGTTGATCGAACGGTACTTTGCCAGCAAGTACAGCACGAAGGATAACAAGCCTCTCTTCGCCACGTCCTATCTGAGCAAATCTACATGAGGCAGAACTCATGCGAGGGAGAGCGTTCATTCGTGATGTATATTGGCATGATGCAATTGATAAGACACACTACCCAGTTCGTGTCCCCATAGTAGTCTTTTGAATTGTATCACTCAGAGACTGTTGACAGGTTTGGCATGCGTATCTTCTCTCCAGAAGAACAGAAAGCACAGAGAAAAAGATGCCCTTGAAGGCATGGTAAGTGCTGTGCTCGGCAAAGTGCAGGTGAGGTACGTTTCAAAACTCTGTGTTGCTCAGAGTGGTAACTAGGCCGTGTACAGGTAGCCTGTAGAGACTGCAGGCTGTGCTCTCCTGCATGATCTGCACTCTCACCTCTTATCACCACTCCGCACGAGAAGGACCTTCAAGGGCGTGGAATATGGGGAGCTATGGTTTCTCATTTGCGACTGCAGCAGCTTCTGTATCAGATGAGGGATTCTGATTTGGAGTCGGGATGGCCGTTGCTGCACTTGCCTCTTCAAGAGTAACTGGGCGACGTGCGAGTACCTCCTTCTTCCAGCTCATACCCCGTCCGAAGGGGTCAGTTGGGGTAACCTCACGCAGAGGCAGGCCCTGATAAACAGAGAAGGTTAGCTCCATCGTGCTACCTTTCAGCCATGGAGGGAACGCTTACGAAGTTGACGTGCAATAGACCAGGTGTGGGAGTGATGCGAGTATCTTGATAGTTCTTTAGAATGTAGGTCTCAATGTCCTCCTTTTCTAATCGTCGCTGTTGCTTGGCAAAGATCCGACTTGCTATTATTGGCTCTGTGCTGCCCTCGATAGGTGGTGGAGGTATGGATGCGACAGGAGCGTTGGCGCCTTCGTCGAGGTACTTTGTGTAACCGAAGTAGCACAGAAGATCCTGAGTAAGTTGAAGGATGAACGTGCGCTGCTCCTCGGAGAAGTGGGCAAGAGAGTGGTCGATCTTTCCTCTTCTGGGCTTGTAGGCCTGAAGCTTGGCCTTCTGATCACTGCATACAAATCCTACGTTTAATGGCCTAACAATTCTCAGCTGTGCACAGAGGGGAAGGACGTACTTCTCGGACTGCTCACGAGCCGCTAGAGCGAGAATGCGCTCTTCATATACGGTGTCCTTGAGCGACTTGAGGTTGAAGAGGAAACAGATCAGCCCCCGCATGGTGTGCCACCTTCGTTCCATGAGGTCCTCATAGCGGACCACCTTGAAGGGCACTCCGCTCTTGCGTGCGACATAGATGTAGTATTCATAGAACTTCTTCCACACAACGATCTCCTTTCGCACGAGCTCTTCCCACTCACGCTTTAGTCGTTCGTACTCGCTTTCGTCTACGCTCTTTGTGTGCGACGACGTCAACACCTGGTCCAAGAGATCGATCAGCATTCTCAAACACAAAACCCATCACGCGTTGCGCTTGTTGACGATGGATGAACGATCTCTCCGCACCATGTTAAAGTAGGAATCAAGTGTGTCGAATGGATTGCGGACGAGGAGGATGATCTTCTTCACCTTGAATCGCTTGTAGCCAAAGCGCTCTGGGAAGTGTGTCTTGATGATCCACACCTACGAGACATTCCATGAGCTCAGGTCGAACCACAGCAGAGAATGAGGAGTTGAGTGAAGGAAGAAGAACCTTAGTGGTGTCCACCACACCCTCACCCAACAGGCCATACTCCAACAGCTCTCGGCTCAGTTTACGATCCGGTCGCGTATCACTGCGTACACAAAGTTACACACACAATTCTCTATCTGTTATTTCTCCATTCTACAGTAAAATATTTTTATTCTTTATTATTTTTAAACCTTAATTAATTAAGGATAACGGTACCTTCCGGTAATAAATCCCGTCACCTTCTCCAGCAGGACGCGCAGCAGGGAATTTCCTGCAAATAGTAATTTGAAATTAATTGTTTGAGATTTTAATTGAAATTGCGAATCTCGCGCACCAGAACGCGGGTAGCTGGCCATCGCGACTCTTTCATAATTTGCCGCCTCCAGCTCCGTCATAAATCGCGGCCCTTCCTCTTCATTGCCTTTGACAGGCGCGGATGGTGTTGCTTCCATTCGTACTTGATTTATTATTTTTCTTCATGCATGCTTCAAATTCCACAGTAGGAATCCTGTATTTGTTTGAAATGCACCAAATTGTGTTTGAGATTTTGAATTGATTTTAAACAAGATTGAAAGATTTACAAAAGAAAGATACAAAAGCAGCCATACAGAGTAGGCTATCTAATCTGCATCGGCACGTACTTGATGAGGATGTTATCGTTGCGGGCCTGTAGGATCCTTAACTTCTGTGCGGGCCAGTTCAGGCAAAGTTCCATATCTTGATGGTGTGGTCCGCCGACGCCGTGATGATGCGGGTGGAAGAGAATTGCAGCCAGTAGATGGAATTGGTGTGTCTGTCACAGGTGACTGGGTAAGCTTTGGGAGACAGCCTCAAGGCAATAAGAGCTGAAGCACCTTTGATGAGGCTTTCCGAGAATATAGCTGCCCTTCTTGTCCATGGGCTCGGTGGTGTTGGGGTAGTTACAATTCCACACTCGCACATTACCATCTCTTGAGCCTAGCATCGATGGTGTGATTAGAAAGGCCATTGTGCTTGGTTTCTGCACGGTGCGAACCTGTAACGAGACGGCCCAGCGAGGCTTGCAGTGTCCAAATACGGTCGCTGTGCCCCATGAACTCGGCTTCCTTGAGTACAGCATACGAATCAGATGAGCTGGAGGGAATAAGCGACTGATGTTTTGCCGTTGGTACAACTCCTGCATAATTGTAGGAATAGTGTCAAATATCAAATAAATGGAGGTCAATGTGGTGCGTACCTTTAATCTTCTGAAGATTAAATACAAATATGGGGAAGTTGTGCTTGCGATCGCTGTCGCCTCCGACAAAGAGCTTTGAGTTGTTCGCTTGCAAGCACATTACTTTACCTAACCCTGCAATACGTATTGAGAGTATCGTCAATAGGAGACCAAGGACGGCACTTCGCATAGGAGAATATACCAGTGGGAATTCTATACACACAAGCCATTGGACTTGAGTCCGCGCCATAGTCACCCTTACCCCTTATTCGCGGATCCCACAGCTTCACCATCCCCTGTGCACAGCACCAAGTCAATATCAACATTAAACAAAGGACGTATTCGTACATCACTTCCACCGGAGATTATGCAACCTGTTTGCTGATCCAATTGAATACATCGGACTGCAGTTGAATCCTACGCAATCATCAAGCAACATTAGAGTATGCAGCAGTATGCCGGAGATTCAAGGATTACCTTTAGTGTGGCTATACATGTTGCAGTATTCACATCAAAAAGCTTGAGTGTTTGATCTAACGAGCACGATAGTAGTTTGTTCCCACCATCGCAAAGTTTGATCATTTGCACCGGGCCAGCATGACCTCCCTGCTCTTAAAGTACAATATAAGCAAATAATGAATGGCAGTTAACATATGTCCATGTGCCACTACCTTCACCAAAAATTGCTAAAGGTTCATCGGAAACGATGCTTTGCCGCCATATCTTGATCGTATTATCTGAAGAGCAAGAGAAAAGAAGATCGCTGCTATCGGTGTTCTGCGCTAGTGCACCGTCATGAATCTCCTCCCGGCTTGTCTTGAGCCGTCGCACATGATCGTGTTCCCTGTACAGGGTTTTACGGTATTCTTTTGTTCAGAGTGGTCACACAGCACAAACAAACGCCATACGTGCCTTCGAGATCGCCGCCGGTAGGCTATACTCTCTTCGTCCCACGATTTGTTGCAATTGTCGAGTGTCTGGAGGCAGTTGATAGCCGAATCATGAGCCTTGATCTCTCGAAGTGGGTAGTAGTTGATCAAGTCAAGCCGTTTGATAGTTCCTGGGAGTAAGCTGCTTAGCAAATAACGAATAGCACCCATGACGGTCAATGGTACCCTTGGCGTTACCGCTCCACAATAGTTGCTTCTCTTCGGAGAAGAGTATGCAGTACACACGCCTGCGGGATACCAATGTCTTCACAGCGCAGTTGCCCTCCTTCCAGTTACGCTCTAACTGGTGATACTTACGGAATACTCCTCGCCAGCCACTAGACGGTTTTGGTGGCTGCGATGCAGCCGAATCGGAGGAATCGGAGGTACGCCCCCACAAGAACGACTTATCACTCTCCTCTTTCAGAGTGAGAGGCAGTCGATCGGTTTTTCGTCTTGCCTTCTCACCGATGTCATTGCTCCAGCTGCCCGATAAACCTGCGTTTCTCGTTGACGCTGGGCTTCGCTCACCGTGCTCAATGTTGTTCAAATGGTTGCGAGTTGATTGAGGCCTTCGATCTTCATCTTCGTTGTTGTTCTCTCTGCTTTCGTCATCTTCATTGTCCTCTCCGTCTCGGTCATCATTGTCCAGAGAACCTTGACTGCCTTCACGCTCATTGAGCTCGTTATCTGTCGAGCGCTCTCGGGCAAGGCGACAGTGGTGCAACTTGCTGCCTTGGTTTAGGATGGCCTCTTTCTCGATCCTCTTCAAGAACCAGAATTCCATCTCCACCGGATGGGAAGGAATATGTTGCCTAAAGTACTGCATGTAAGCTTTCACTACAAGGACGCTCAGGGAAGAAGCTCACCTGCAAAGGTGCTTCCACAAGGCGTTATCATGCGTGAGTTCGTTCAAGTGTTTGTTGAGCGTAGGAATACGGCGAAGCAGTTCCTTCGGGCCAAGAAACTGCAAGATGTGCTGCAGTATCTCTGTGCCGAGTTCGTCATCATCAGCCATTCATGTGCAAAAGAATATTACACGCAGGCTCATGATCAGCCATACCAGGAGGCAGGACGCCCAAGAACCCCAGCGAGTTCGTGCTCACATTCAAGCGGTGCCGGTCCTGCATTTACGTCATTGATGAGTTTGCTACCTTTTTAAATAATTTCCATTTTAATGTCCATTTATTGTCAATGCCGAAATATTTAAATTATACAAAAGAAATCAAATCAAATTTCAATAGTGTAATATAGCTTTAAATACAATTGTAATTATTTCCTTGTAAAAATAGAAAATAAATTCAGGGGTGTGAGTACGGCAAAGAGGATGTAGTGCTCAAAGTTTTGTAGAAGATTTGAGATTTGGAGGGCCACGTTCTGGAGCTGCAGGACGAGGTCGATCGCCGACTGGACGAAGGAGCTCTGCCATTCCGCTACAAATGAACGCACCATGAAGGCCAAGAAATCATTGGCCTCACCATTCATGGCATTTAATTTGGTCTTGGCCTTCCCCAGGTTCTCCAGGTCGGCCGTACGCAGGAGGAACGGCGGCGATGAGGTGGCGGAAGCAGATGACATCATAGACTTGAGAGATGATGGAAACGTAGAGCCTAAATTTTGTGTAGAGGCACAATAAGAACTTGTCGCTGGTGAAGAGGTGCAAACGGGGTGCGAAGAGGACCTCCTCCTCGCCCCTGTGTCCATTCCAATCGAATTCTATCTCTAGAGATCCCTTTTTGTTTTTGCGTATGGCCTGTAACTACTTGAAATTCTTTCGAAAATATTGGTTTGGAATTTGAAGCTGGCGGTTGGGTCGGCGACTTCCGGGTGGAATTGGTAGGCCAGTCACGAGTCTCCTGGGAAAGCAACACTCACAGCATCACCACACAACCAGCAAGTTTGGAAAGAGATGGACCTAACGATCCATCGCTCACCGGCTGTGATCTGTGCAGTTTTGAAGTATTACATCTAAAGAAACCAGAACGGGCCGCAGCTCATGGTGCACGGTACGAAGTGATAAAGGATGTAAGCTTCATTGAGACGGTCACGGGGCTGTTGTGAATGGCCGGACCAATGGATCAAAACAACGGCCTCATCAGAGGCCACACTAAGAGGTGTGAACATGGCTCCTGGAGTGGAAGCTCGATCGGTCGTCAGCGCGCCGACGGTAAAGCACAAAGGAGATCTTTCCTTGATGGTATAGGGTTGAGTGTGTTCTTGTACAGCAGTCGTGGGTTGTTTATCCCTCCACCAGAGAGCTCATTCTATTCACACGCATCATCACATATTAGGTCCACTGCCAGAGCAAGAGAGTCTGAGGGAGAGGTACCGAAGCAAGTCGTTGTGAGCGTTGGTGATGAGGCTCTCCGCCGAGCACTTGAGGGAGCGCTCGCGAACGATCCCGTTGTCCCCCTTTGCTGGTGCAGGCGAGGCCAGGACATCCTCCTTCTCCAGGGGAGTGTCGTCTCCATCAATAGCCTTTCTGCGTGTCTCCAGAGCCGTGTGAAGGGGTGTGTCGCAAGAGGTCTGCTTGATAACTGCCGGAGGAGGCGGAGCCGGAGGCAACTTGACGCAGGGATAGATGTGGCCGTTCAGAGTGCCTCCGTAGATCAGGTCCCGGACAAGTTCCTCATATTGCCACTCCTCTTCTGGGCAGTCGCAGTTGAGCCTGGAGCTCAGGTTGGGGTTGTAGAGGAGCCAGAGGAGAGCGTGTGCATAGTCTACGAGTCGCAGACAGTCACTCCATTCGTCTGCTGAGGCCCAACTATACGTAAGAATACCAGGCCACCATCGCAAAAGAAGTGAAAGAGGAGGCGAGCAAGGTAGGTACCATCGAAGATGTTCAAACAGATGCAGTCACCCTCGATGTTGGGGTGCAGTACTGGAGTCAGGCATCGAACGCTGGGTACGCTGGACGAAAGCACGCATCATGTGTGAGCTTATCAGAGTACATTCTTCACCATCACCCATGGGAAAGAGATAGCATACCAGTTCGGGTACTCAGTGGTGAGGCTCAGGGAAAACACGACGCGGGTGTGTGCGTAGAGGCCCTCGTTAGGTGTGAGTATCACACGAACCTGGGTCAAGTCCTCCTCGTCGGGGAACTCGATGGTGATCTGCTCCTGAGCGAAGGAGCGGAAGTTGGTGTCCTTGAACTCCTTGAGGATGACCTTGTTGATCGACATGGTGTGTGCTGCTGGAACTCTTTCTCGTGCTCTGTGTATTGATGGTTGTGTGGATGGGTGATTGTGTGGCCTATGTGTACCTGGGTTCGCGCATTCTTTCGCGAAGCGTCTTCTGCATTTTTTCTCTTGGGCCTAACACGGAAAAATGCTCGGAATGGATTCTTAACGAAAATAGTTTAGGAAACCGTTTCGTAATTCATTTGTTTTGTGGCAAAAAAATTCTCAAGCCAGCATGATACAGGCGGTGGTGGGATCATAGACGGGGAAGTTCGCCGTGTACTCAAGACGAAGAGAAGCCGGGTCGGCAGTACCGAGAGAAGCACCGATAGCGAAAACATCAAAAATGGTGCCAGAGGCGATGGTGGCGCTGGTGATCTCGACATCTGATTCCACCCAGGAATACCAGTCAGACAAGCAGTCAAGGGAAGGTGTGCAAGGGGGAGCTTGGGTACTATTTCCGCCAGCAAGATTGGTGACGTAAGGGTTGGCCAGGGGATTAAAGGAACCGATCAGGGTGGGGTTGAAGTTATAAACGCCAGCGTCTAGTTCTGGATACTCGATCGCTGTCTTTGGGTTCAAAACGGTAAGTCGTGCCGAATCCACCGTAGAATTGATTGGCCTGAAGATCCTCAAATCGATGACCACGTTGGTCTCGGAGTCACGGTACCATCTGCCGCGGAACTTGCCTGGGTTGGGAGGCTGCATGTCCTCTAGGTAGAGGAAAGGCGAAGAATTGGTGATGAACATGCCGGAGGGTCCAGGAAGAGGGCCGGTGACCGCGAAGGTGTAGAACTGGCCAGGTCCGATCAGAATGCGACGGGGAGCCTGGACTTGCTTGCCATCGGATGACCAGGCCGTGAGTCTGACCCATCCGATAGGAACGCGAACGTACTGACTGATACCTCGGAAGGGAACTATTCGCACAAGAAAGGTCACATTCTCGTTTTCAACAAACTAGAAGACGGGAGAGATACCATTGTTGATGATGTTCAACACGGTGCCGTTCTGGGTCTCCAGTCGTACGCTTAGTGACTGTGTTGCCACTTACAGGGGGAAAGATCACACATGAGAAGGGCGAAGATGGATAGATTAGCAGTGACCGGAAGTACCTGGCAGCGAGCGAACATCGACCCAGGCGTTCACCAGGCGAATGAAAGAAGGACAAGGTTCGAGAGCGTGGCTGTTGTCACTGCCGCCGCTCTGAGCTCCGCTGGCTCCCTCAAGAATGCCTTTAAAGTTGAAGTTGATCACTGTTTCCTGAGCGCAGGTGGCCACAACAAGGAGCAGAAGCAAGAGAGCAAGTGACTTCATGGTGAAGAAGAGTGTGTTAGCGGGTTGTGTGGACGGTTTGTGAGGGAGGGTTGTGGACAGGATAGTCTCACTGAGCCAAGCCCTTCCCTCTAAAACCTGGGTTGCCCAGACGAGGAAGTAAGCTTCTATCCACGATACTTGTGTCTCATTGGCAGGTGACGCCACCTGCCTACACTTCGCTCGTATGGTCCTTCCTAAAGCACCTATGCGGATCCGATCACTTACAGTAAATGACCAACAAATTCAAAACAACCGATCACGCCCGCAAAACAAAAAGAGAGAAAACAGTTCCCTTTAGGTAGGTAGTACTTAAGTCCATGGGTGTTTTCATCCTTGCCACGTATTTGGTATGCGTGTCCTCTTGGCGATTTGTGGCGGCTGCATCCACCCCTCCAACACAGCCCTATCGAAGCAAAGGAGGATCGACTTATGAGGCGAGGCTTGTTGCTTGCACTTGTGCACGCGTTTTGCTTAGTCATGAGATCAGTGTCTCCAAACTGAAAAAAAGGCCTACAAGGCAACTTCGCCATGTTCACACAGCTAACGGATAGAGTGGATTTGGTTGCATGGGTCCTCCTTGGTCCTGGAATAGTGCGTTGTCCTGAAAGGGCACCGAGTGAGTCGGTTCGCGCTCGGTACTGGGCGCCACGGAAGCGCCTCTGGGTGCCTTGTTCATCCGCCTGTAGACCAGATAGGCTGCGGGTCACACTTCTTAGTCACTCGACAACCAAGCAGAGAGAGACACAAAGAAAAGATGTACCAACTCCTGCGGCCAGCACTCCGATGCCGATGAGTCCAGCGAGTCCTCCCAACGAACCTCCCACAACAGCCGCAGTATCGACTCCGCCGCCACCCTGGCCGCCTGTCGTAGTCGGAGGTGTGGTCAGGTTCACGTCGCCGCCGGTTCCGACGTCGAGCACGAGAGGTGTGGGCAGCACCGCACTTGGAGAGGGACCTGCCAGCAGACAGAGAGACAGCCCATGCTCAGAGTCAGCACGAAGTGACAAAGAGCAACACATGGGACCGGGAACGTGGTACTACTCGTGGCAGGCACGTCGTCCGCAGGGTCGCAGGCTTGGACGCCCATCGGCAGCCCACGCAGCATGCACGCAGAGGTCGCTACCAAGAAGTAGAGCAGCACCACGTACGTCCTTCTCGGTCCCATGGTCGAGTAGTCGGGGCGCACCTGCTTCTTCGTGACGAGTAGGCTTCTTCTTCTACTACTTGTGGGTGTGGCCACTGCTGCTGGCGTACTCTGCACGCGTAGCGACTCAGGAGGACTTGACGTGGAGGGAAGAGTGTAGCGCGACTGAAGGCACAGCGCCAGAGTCTACGCCTTCAGGCGAAACTCATGAGCCGCTACTCGAGTGCTGCAGAGGGACCCGCTACACGCGCAGCCAACTTCATCTCCTTTTTGCCGCCGTACCTGTGCCCGAAAGCGTTTGGCGAAAGGTGCACACAATTTACAAAAGTTAGTTGTTTTGTAAATTACTTGTCCGAAATCTTGTGGTAAAATGTCCCAAAAGTCTGTCGACACGCTGGTGAACGAAGGAAACAGAGAACAAGCGGTTGCGAAGCTCACAAAAGAGAAACGTTGGTTTCAGAATAGAGAGGCTGACTGACACCAGATGATTTAATCGAACACCTGGCCTCTCTGTACTTTCTCTCAGCATCTTTTTTTTGTGCTTCATTCATTTCATTTCTGTTCGTTGACCTGTTTTACGAGATGGATTCTTATTTTAGCGTACATTAAATCTTTCTCTCTTTGTTTTATTGACGCAGTGGCTGGTTCTTCATCTCTTGTACAGATCCCCCCTCTACATCTTCATCTTCTCCTACCCTGTTTCATATCAACAACCATCAGCATGCGATCCACCAATAATGGAGGTGGACCAAAGACGGCCGCGAGCCGAGGGTCGTCATCTTCATCTGCTTCTAGGTCGACGCACAAAAAATCCTCCTCGTCGACCACCGCGAGCGTGATCGCTGCTGCCACTGACAAGAACAAGAAGGCGCACAAGAACGGCAGCAACAACAACAGCAGCGGCAGTGCTGGCAGCAAGAGCTCTTCCATCCCATCCTACAGCGCCATCGCGAAGTCACCCTCCACCACCTCGACCTCTTCGACATCGGCCGTTTCAATGAACCAGTCGATCCCTCGAAGGAGAAGTGGAAGTGGGGCGGGAGGAACTGGTGGCGGCGGACGAGGGACACACGCTACTGGCGGCGCCGCGCCGGCCAACCAGCCGCTGCACCAGGGGGAGGGCGGGGACGTGCGCGCTTGGCTGCGAGCAAAGCTGGAGGGGACGTTTGGGCTCGACGCTAGTGTGTACGGGAGCTATATCGAGGGCTTCCTGCAGGGCGACGACAGTGACGGCGCTGCCATTCGTGAGGTCCTGCTCGCTGCCTCGCCTGACCACGTACATCCTTACCCATGGCGTGCTGTTATTTTCTGTGAAGTTAAGATCTTAACTAACCGTTGGGTTGCAGGAAAGTGTGCTGGATGAGTTCGTCGCACAGTTGCTGCAGCGATGGACGCAGAGCGCCAAAGGTACCGTCTAGACAAGTGTGAGTCCTGCATTATCTCTCACTCACATATCTACACTCAGCAGTCAAGGGTTCTGCACCCGTGAAAAGCACAGCGTCGTACTCGGCTGCTGTGGCAGCGACAAAGCGAGATACCAACCCTAAAGGATCATCAGCACAAAAGGAGGTAGCCAAGCCGACTAAGCCACAGGTAACGTCCATATAGCCTATGTATACATTGGTAAGACACTGGCCTGAGTCCTTCCTTGTCCTCCTCCATACCAGCAACCGATCGCTCCGCCCAAACGGACCACAGCGTCTCACCAACCCACGCAAGGGCAGGCAACCGGTTACGGAGCTACTTCAGCCTTCCCTGCAGATGCTGACATCGGTTTCCTCAGCCCCTCGCACCTTCTCGAAGATGACGAAGGACTCGAAACTGTAGAGGAGGAGATGAGGTTGAACACTGAGTCTATGGTCAGCGCTCTCTTGGGTGATGATCAAGGAGCTGCAGATATCGACCCCGCCTTGTTGACAATGGGTGGACTTTCTCTAGATGACGATGAAGAGGAAGACGATTCGTCGCAATCTTATGGTGACCAATTCAACAGCTTTTACGCCCTCACGGGGATTTCTCCGTACGGCGCCGCGGGTATAGTCGATATCAACGGACATAATGGAGCAAGCACCGACGGTCTCAGTTCATCGTTCACTACTACTTCCCCCTTTGCGACGCCTCTGTCGGGCTCACCTGCAAGCTTTCTTTCCTTCAACTCGCCGCTCTCTTCCTCGCCCATGATCTCTGCAATGAGCTCCACCGCATCTGCTTCTTCGCCCTTTGCTGCTGCCGCTCCTGCCTCGAACAAGGACGAAGCTTTCGAGATGCTCTCCTCTATGTTCAGTGACTACGAAAGGTATGGAGCTGGACCTTCGTGATGTTGGTTTGGGTAGATGACTCACCTCTTCTACTTTAAGGGAGGGCCTACAACTGCTCTATGACGCCAACGATAAGGATATGGAGCGCACGGTAGCTATCCTACTCGAGATAGAAAAAGAAGAAAGTGAGAACTATCAGAAGGTACATAATCTTAGCGGTTCTCCAGTAAATCGCTTGGTCTGCCTTGACTAACTTGAACACTCACAGCAGGGCAGCCTTGACAAGACATCCCCAACGTCCGCGACAGCAGCCAGCAAAGGAGGCGTGATCTCTGACCCCAGGCAGTCCTTTAAGGCTCCAAGTACACCTGCCCTACTCTACCCCAATCGTTGGTTGCGTCTAGCTGACCTGATTGCAGCAGCCCTCGAAACAGCGCCTGCCAATGCAAACACGATTGTGTGTCGGTACTACCTCAAAGGCAAATGTTTCCGTTCCGATTGCTGGTACTCTCATGACCTCAAATCGGTAACGTGTAAATACTGGATGGCTGGAGAATGCCTCAAGGTACCACCGCGCACATCAAGGTGCTCCACTCCGATCTAATCTTGGCCTTGTAGGGAGACATGTGCGAGTTCCGGCATGGTTACGATCCGCAGCAGCTTCAGTCACGGACGCAAAAGATAACTACTGACTATGCGACGTCGTTCCCTTCGCTGCCCTCTACAGCTACGAAGCAGCCTTCCGCACAAGCTTCATCAGCTGCCGCGTTTCCTTCGCCGTACAACGTAAAGACGAACAAACAACCTTCTGCATCACCAGCGCCCTTTTACGAACCCATATCGGACACACCGCTGTCCCTGCCATCTTATGGCTCTGGCTTTGGCGGCAGTGCAGAAATGAACATGGCTCAGCGACTCAAGCTGCAGAAGCTACAGGAGGAGTTTCAAGACTTGATCGACGAGAATACGTTGCGAGATACCTTCTACCAATCAGGACTGAACTATGAAGTATCGAAAGCAGAACTGTTATCGCTATATCCCGACCTGGCAGTCCGACAACGGGAGCGCGATAAGGAACGTGAGCGCGAGCGGGTGCGACAACAAAGCAAACAGGCAGCACAAGCCCAGCAGCAGAAAAAACTAACTGAGATCATAAAGAACCTCAAGAAGAAGAACACTGTAGGCTGGGTGGAAACTGGTACGCGAGCCATCTAATCTTAAACATGTGATGTAGCTATTGCTTATGGGCTTGTTCTCTGCAGGTGAAAGTGTGGGAGAGCAGTAGACAGTACTGCGAGAACAGGCCATCGAGCATGCGCGAATCCGAAATCGATTCTTCCAAGAAGCCACACAAGCTTATCTTGTGGGCAATAAGTCTGTTGCCACCCAGCTCTCCGCTCAGTACGGG